>PVJA010028626.1:11435-27537 GCA_004027025.1 Myocastor coypus | reverse complement strand
TTTTTTTTTTTTTTTTTTTTTTTTTTTTTTTGTCTTTTTGAGACAGGGTCTCGCTATGCAGTTCAGGCTAACCTTGAGCTCACTTTTGTAGCCCAGGCTGGTCTCGAACTCGCACTGATCCTCCTGCCTCAGCCTCCCGAGTGCTGGGATTACAGGCGTGAGCCACCACGCCCGGCTGAAATGGGTTCTTTAAATAGCTAGTGCATTTGGTTGATTTTCTCAGAACTCTAGCTATTTTTTTTTCTTGGCAGGACTGGGGTTTGAACTCATGACCTTGCACTTGCCAGGCCAGCACTTGTGCCATGCAGCTATCTCCCCAGCCCCCTCACGCTAGCTTTTATAGGACAGGACATACATTTGTCTTGTGCACCCAGGGGAGAGGCGATAAGCGTGATAAATGTGTATTTCATCCCTCTTTTACTCCTTTGGCAAATATTTATTAAGCGTCCACTGCACGCCAGTGTGAGTGCTGGGGATACGAGAAACAGTGCCTGGCTCCGCTAGGTCTTATGTGCTGATGTGGGAGCCAGGGGGCGTTAATAAGTTAGCACATCTGCAGCGTGCTGGGCAAACAAAATGCTAGAAAGAAATCTAACACAAGGACGGAGTTTGGCAGCCTGCATTAAAAATAAGCATTTGTCATATAAATCAGTGGACAAAACAACACCAGCGGGGATGTTTCCCTTGCTACCATGGTAACTATGAAGTCTTCAACCTCTTGGGTGTCCCAGAAGGAGGAAAATGGAGTCAGATACGTCTGCACTCCTGGGGCTCCGGGTTTGCAAACACAAAAGAGAACAGTGCCTAGGGAGCCAGCAGCCCCTGGCAGAGCCCCTGCTGCGAAAAGTGGCCTAGGGTCCCAGAAGAGACTTGGATGGGAACATAGCGTGCTGTCATGAATGGAGGTTCACGCGGGCAGACGCCAGCACGCTAGCAGCCAGCTGAGCATGAGCCTGCACGGTCACTCCTGGGCTAAAAGCTCGGGTACATGTTCCATTGCCAGCAGTATCTGGAAATATGTGCCTGTTAATAGCTCATCAGAACCAATACACACTCAGAGCTGAAAACAAATAAATGTATGCATACATACATACATTCATACATACATACATTCATACATTCATACATACATACATGCATACATACATACATTCATACATACATACATACATACATACATACTTCAGTCATTTTTCCTATGAAAATTGCTCTGATCCTGATAGCACAAAGAATAGAAAACAGCCTCTGTTACCATTCTCTTTCCTTTAAGGAAAAGTATTCCAGCTAAGTCGTCAGCAAAATTGAATTCAACACTGATCACTGAATGCCTTGAAACAAGAAGATTTGTCAGCAGAACGTAAGCCCCTGGTGCATGGGCTGAAATCACAGAGACCTGTGTAGATCTAACTGCCGACAACAGTCTGCACACTTAATGTTTGTGTGTTAGCATCAGGAATGAAAAGCCATCGGGCTGGGAGGTAGCTCAGCGGCACCAGTGCCTGCCTGGCATGCACAAGGTCCTGAGTTTGATCCCCAGTACAAAAAAAAAAAAAAAAAAAAAGAGAAACAAAGAGCAATTCATCGTAAACAACTGAGTTCTGCTCCAGGGAGTGGGTGAGATAGCTCAGCGGAATAAATGTTTGCCTGAAAAGTGCAAGCTTCTGTGTTCAATCCCTGGTACCACCAAAAAAAAAAAAAAAAAGGTGAAAAGTTCTGCTCCGCTGAGCCATACACTTACAGGATTTTCATCAGCATTCCCACAAGTTAGGTCTGGCAATTCCAAGCTACTTGAGAAACTTTGCTGATGTCATTGAAATAAAATTCCCAAAACAACCATGAACCCTAAAACTGTGACATCAAAGGATAACGCTGAGAAGACACGTCTGTACACTCTGAGGTCAGCCCTTCAGCGTTCTGTGCACACATGAAATGGATTCGGTGTCTTGTTCCTTACAGGACACCATCCACAATTCAGGCTTCAGCACTGACACCCAGAACACTACCAAAGGTCCACGTTGCACTTGCTATATTTCTCAAGTGTTTCTAAGCCAAGGCTTTCCTGTGAGAAACATTGCTGTCTGGTCACGAGGGGTCCGCTCCAGCCCCTGGGACAGGTTCTGATGTGCACGCCAGCCTTCCTGAGCTCCCACTGTGAGGACAAGCACCTGCCTGCCGTGGGCAGCTAGAGCCAGGCGCACACAGACCCATCTCTCTGCAGACCACAGGGCCCCCGGGGAGCCCGAGCCAGCACTCACCGGGTGCCGCAGTCGGCAAAGTCCGTTCTTCCAGACGAGGGCTCGGAACTGGAGCCCAGCATGCGCCATGCCTTCGGCTCCCTGCACCTAGCCAGGAAGCCTGCCTGCGAGCGCCGCTTATATCTGCGGGCACGGGCAGAGGCATGTCACCTGTTAGTCAATCCCACTAGAGCGCGTAATGCAAGAGGGATTATGAGGACAGAGCAAAGCAGGCATCAAATGTCACTCATGAGCTGCAGCTGCTGAGAAAGCTTGGCTGCAGGAGCTGCTTGGGATGAGCAGGGCTGGTCCCGTGGGCTGCCTTCGGGCCCTTCCTGGGCACAAGCACAGCGGGGCCCACACTTGCCCAGACCCCACACAACCGAAGCACCCCTCAAGGTGCAAGGTCCATGTTCCCCACAATGGCCCCCCTCTCTTGATGTACATCAGATGGAATTATTCCTCTCCTTTCCTGAAATATGAACTGTCACACAATTTACCAAAATGGTTCCATGTGAGTGGTCACATAGCAGAGACCGGCGAGCAAAGATCGGTGCTCTGGGTCGTGGGGAGATCACAGGGTGGGCGGCCCCGGGTGTACCAGCTACCATGGCACACTTCACACGCGCACCCCTGTGCTCCCCCACACCGCTGTGGACAGCGAGGAAGATGCGGGCGCCAGCGTGGCAGGACAGCAAGCCCGGGGGTCGCCCGCGGCCCCACGTGCCTCTGCACACCCGCTCACTTACAGGGCACAGCAGATTCGGCTGGGCTCTGTTGCTCCATCTCCCCGGACACCAGGCCCCCCCGAGTTCCTGTGGCCCCCACTGTGGTCAGAAGGATGTCGGGCAACCCTGCCTCGTGGGCTTCCATTTCACAAATTGCAAGCGTTCGAGGTGCAGCTTTTGTAACAGGAAATGGGGTGACCGGCTTCAGCACAGGACTTGACTCCCGGACCCCTGAATTCATGTCTTAACCGGACATCCATGCCCCTTTGCTTTACGACGTGTTACCTAACTGGCAGCACCAGAACGATGCACTTGGTGCACCCGCAGGTTGGGAGAGCCCGCGCGCAGGACGTCTTTTCTCAGCCTCTACCTTCTCTCTGCTGGAAACGTGTCGAATACCACAGATAACGGGGATGGTTTTTGAACATCCTGTATAAGGAAAAGTTCCCGACCACGAGCCATTCCTGTTCTCCACTGCAGTGCTGGCGTAGCGCCAGAGGCACGCGTTCCATCTCTTTCCTCGCATACACAAAGCGCTGCGGCTGGGGCTCTTGAGAAACACCAACCACTGGGGTCTGACTGACTCTAAGAAATTGGCTCACGCTGTTGGGGAGGTTTCGAGGCTCTCGGGACGGCAGAGTTAGAGCCAGGAGAGCTGGCGGTTCAGCGTCGTCTAGGAGGCAGCGGTCAGCACACAAGGGAGTTGCTGCTTCGGCTCAAGTCTGAAGGCAAAGAACAAACTCTGTCCCAGGATGAAGACATCAGACAGCCCTGGCTCCATCTGTTCAGATCTGACTGACTGGATGAGGCTCAGGCCCTTAGGGAAGGCCATCTGTCCATCTTCCTCCTTCCGTGGCAATCTCACTAACACCACCTCCCGGAAACGGCCACGATAGTCCAGCAAATACCTGAGCAGCAGTCAGGGTTTATATCAAGATGTCCCCCCAAAAGCCTCATGTATTCATGGGCGGGGCTTTCAGAAGGAGATGGGATTATGGGAGTTCACAGCTGACTGGCTGCTAGGAGGCTGGGTCTGACAGGAAGAGGCGGGGCCCCTGGCGCGTGGCCCAGAAGGGCTTCTCCCCCTTCCGGCTCTCCTTCCGTTCTCCCTGCTTCCAGGACACGGCAGTGTGGGTCCTGTACTCCCTCACTGTCCCCTCTGCCATGCCATCATGCCTGACAGCCTGTCAACCATAGACAGCAACGTGAGCCTTCTAACTTGGTAAATAAGTTTGTTTGTTTGTTTGTTTTCCAACAGTGAAGAAATCAACAAAGCTGATATGGCACAGCCAACCCCTAAGGTTAGCCCTTCTGTCAGCGAGGCGCCCTACACGTCCCTTAAGGCCGGCTTCCTCTCCCAGCAAAAAATGACCGCAGGATCCTGGTTCTACCTAAGGCCGTACAACGCTCTGATCGACAGCCATAAACACTCGAGCCCCTTTCTGCAGAGAGGGCAGGGGAGCCTCTCCGAGGGGCATTCGTTCCTTTCCTTGACACCCTAGTATATTGGGTTAACCGAATTTTGTGCTGTAACTATGGAGGACTATTAGGTTCCCTTATGCTGCCTGTTCATTATCTATGCTAAAGAATGTCTCCTCATCCTCTATTCCAGGCTATTTAGCAATAAGTAACTCAGTAACTGTCTCCCTCCCCACCTTCATCTAATTCAACAGTTAGAAATGTTCTAGGACTGCAAAAAATTACTAAGGTCATAAGATTACCCTGATCTTGATTGCTTTATATACAAATATCCAAATTCGTCAGCCAAGACTGCTGGTTCTGTCAAGTCCCGCAAGACTAAGCTCTTCCTCTCTCAGAACTTCACAGACCCCTGGCTGATCTTATCTGCAGACCAGAATGTGGTTTTTTGCATTAAAAGACCAGCCAAACCTTGCATCACTGCTGGTTAGCACCTCTCTGCATGGAGTGCAGCTAATCGGTCACCAGCCAGGCTAATAAAATGGCTCTGCAAATCTTTTTTTTTTTTTATCTTTTTGAGACAGGGTCTCGCTATGCAGTTGAGGCTAGTCCTGCGCTCACTTTTGTAGTCCAGGCTGGTCTCGAACTCGCACCAATCCTCTTGCCTCAGCCTCCCAAGTGCTGGGATTACAGGCATGAGCCACCACGCCCGGCTTGGCTCTGCAAATCTTAATCTGCTCTGTCCTCGGCCTCCTACTTAATTCAAACCCGGCACACTGGAGCTTATATACCCTGATGTAAACTTAACAATACCTAAGTACTAGAATGTCATTACACCCTATTACGTGACAGGGTGACAAGAGACAGAAGAAACAGATATTTGCTATAGGCACACACATTGCCATAGAGGTTGGCGGAGCTGCTAGAATTTAGGGTCCTGAAGTTCGGGTTCAGAGGCGGAGCCCCAGGGAGGTGAAGGGGAGAAGAGAGAGGACGGGCTTGGATAACTCTGCTGCCCAGGCTGCCACAGCTAATGAACACCCATGGGTCACCATGAGTGGCCCCACGGCCGACTCCTCCCCAGCCCATGGACTCCACTGTCACCCACTCCTCGAGCTGTCTGTGCTAGGATTCCTTTCCTCCTTAATAGACAGCATGATCTGCATTTTTCCACATCGGATAGAGAGGTTCTGCCAAATGACCCATGAAAATGGCTCCTGGGGAGGCTGGGCCAGGCCTGTGACCAGCCCGTCGCAATCATTGGTTAGGTGTCTCTCTGTCAGGCTCTGTCCCTCCCCACCTCCCTTCCTATTTCACTGGGGACACAAGTGGCTAAAAGAGAATGAAACCTGTTCACATGGGGACCCTGGAAATCTCCCTTTAGTCCTTCTTCTTTATTTTATTGTTGCTTTGCATTGGCTGTTTGGCTGACCGGTTAGCTGGCTGGCTGGTTGGCTGGCTGGCTGGTTGGCTGGCTGCTTGGCCAGTTGGGATGAGGTACAAGAATTGAGAAGTGACATCAACAAGAGAAAAGGAGGAAAGGCTAAGTCTGGTGAGACAGCAGTAAGGATCCAGGGAGGGCCACCCAGCAGGGATGGATTCCCAAGAGAAGCCAGCCTCTGGCTCTGACCAGGCAGGAATCCAGGTCCAAACTGTGGATACCCAGCTGCTGCCTTAGTTACTTTTTTCATTGCTGGGACAAAATGCCCAACATCCACAATTGGAAGGAAGAAAGATCTATTTCGATGCATGGATTACAGAGGTTTCACCTTGTAGTCAGCGGGCTCCAAGGCAGGGTGCCATAGTAGAGGGGCCATGCAGAGGAGAAACAGTCCATGGCAGGCAGGCAGAAGGTGGAAATCAGTGAGCCCACCTTCTTTCTTGTCCCCTCATCTTCTATCCAGGCTACACATTATCCACCCCAGGGCTGGGCTAAGACAATGAATGAGTTCTTTTAGTGACCACACACTTTTCAAATCCAGCCACCTCGAGAAAGCCCCGCCTATGAGTGCATGTGGCTGTGGAAGGACACCTGGACACCAGTCACGGTCACAACCTACAACTACGGCCCACTGCCCCAGTCAGAACTACTGTGGAGCATGCACCCTGGATGAAATCAGTAAAAGCACCACACACATCCCTGAGCTCTCCCAAAGCTGCCTGCTTCCAGCGCCTGGCAGGCTCAAGATGAATGTCCCAAGAAGTCGGCCTCTGGAGAGGATGAGAATCAATTTCCGCATGCCACCGACGGTGTCGCGATGCTTTTGTCCACCTGCCTGGGTGGCCAACAGTGTCATGACTCCAGTGTATGGAATACACAGAACAGAATATCAAAAGTCCAGACTCAGCCATCAACAACCAGAGAAGAAAATCAGGAGGCTAGACTCATCAGCCTTCCTGCTGTACTGCATAGAAGCAGAGGTTTTCTGGTTCAACAGTGATTAGGCAACGGGAAATACGACATGAAGCCCAAAGCCCGGTGATGACACAGTGAGAGCGTGGCCTTCCCTACTCTGGAAGAGGTGCTCCATGGGAAACCAATCCAGTGCCACCTTGGCCTTTAGCTCTGGCCTCCAGAATTATAAAGAATCAAATTTCTATTGTTTCAGGCTCCCTCCCATGGAGCTTTGCTTTGGCTGCCTGAGTGTTCTGTTAGTACACAGCCTTGATAACAGGGATCTAGGAACCTGCGCTTCTACTTGCAGACCTGAGGGACAAAGCCAGCGGTGGAATTTCAGCCCAACGCTTGGATCTTACCTGGATCTGGGAATTGCTTCAACTCTGGAAAACAATGATAAAACCATGAAGATGGGGATAAAAATTATAAAAGGATCCTGAGAAAGGAGTCTTCTGGAGGCTGTCTCTAAAGCCGTATTCGCTCAATATTCCTATTTTTTCTCTGTTCTTTACAAAGTCACAGGCATCCACGCAGGGGAGATGCGCTCTGCATGCATCTGCCCCTGCGAGTCTGGATTCCTGGCCTCCCGGTGCATCCTCGTGTCCTGTAAGAATGCCCCCGGTCTTTATGACCAAGAAGAGAGCCTCTTTCCAAGGTCCTCTCTCTGCCTCCCCCTCTCTTCACAGCCAGGGCCGCTGGGTCCTTGAAAGAGGCTTTGATTCCCCGGAAGGTGAATGGGGTGAGAAGACCGGAAGCCAGACACACACATGGGAGGAAAGGCAGGGCTGAACCCAGGGCAGAAGAGAAGAAAGAAGAAAGGGTCGGTGGGTGGGTGCGGGGCCGACACCAACTTCCAGTCTTTCACAGCTCTGCCTACAGGTTCGTTGCTGCTGCGATAGGGTAAGTTTCAGACATTAATTGCTTCGGTCAGAGCTGAGCAGTTCCTAAAAGGCCAGCCAAACCATCAGACGCACCTGAGACAAACTCGAGCGCAGGAGATTAGCAGACCCACACTTGGCCGGTTCCTTTGAAAGGTTATGGAAATGCAGTTTAAAAGTTACAGTGTAAATTACTCAGGATTTTCTCGTAAAATTGCCTTTTTGTCTCTCTTTCTAAAAGCTATATTAAAATCAAATGCAATAAGCAACTAGAAGTTTCATGGTGTAGGGAACTTCCATGGCCCGGGTGCTACTTATTTAATTGTAGCTTACAAATCTCAAAAATGAATTACCTCCACGTAATTTAAGTAACTTATTCTTCCCTGATATTGAAATTCTACCTTGTTAATTTCAATAATTTCTCATGAATCTGAATTAGTTTCTCTTCTTGTGCTAATAGAAAAATATAATTCAAAATTGTGTCTAAAGAATATTTGTTCAAAAGACAATAAATTGACCAGAACAAAAAGTTATTATCATCTAATGCTATCTGGTGTCCTCCAAGCTAAGAAAATTAAAAAGAAATCCTCAAAAATCTGTTAACAATATTGAGAGGAAAGTTGTCTATAGCTGAGATTTCAGGGCAATAGAATTTCCCTTTGAATTCACCTTGGACCATCTGAAATCTTTGGGTATTTGGTTTGGTGTGGGGGGGGGTGTTCTTTGTTCATTTTGCTTTGCTTTGCTTTGTTTTCTTTTTTTTTAAATATGGAACACTTCACGAATTTGCGTGTCATCCTTGCGCAGAAGCCACGCTAATCTTCTCTGTATCGTTCCAATTTTAGTACATGTGCTGCTGAAGCGAGCACTGCTTTGTTTTCTTAAGCAAGGTCTTGTGTAATTCAGCCTGGTCTTGAACTCACTGTGTAGCCCAGCCTGGCCTCTACCTCACAGCTATCCTCCTGCCTCAGCCTCCTGAACGCTTGGATTACAGGCGTGCTGACGGGCAATCTGAGCCTGTGTCACATTTCTCATGCCTAGCATTCGGGCTGAACTATATTTCTGCAGGTGGAACCAGGAGGTGTAGCACTGGAGTACTCCAAGGTGTGAGTGTCTAACTGGGAAGCTCAGAGTGGAAGGACTGCAGAGCCACATCTACACCTCCTGTGACCCAGGGCGCGTGGCAGGAGGCCCCTGCCTCCCAGGGCCAAGGTGTGGTCAGCAAGAGCAGGGAGGCACTCAGGACTCCAACATCCTCCTTCCAGAATCCAAGGGCCTCAGGAAAAAATATGGCTGTTGTGGAGCGAGCACAACTCCACCAAGGTCCAAAGCAGCCACCATTCATGCTGACTGCAGGGAAAGGGGACGCCTGCTCCACAGCCACCGGCAGAAGCCATTGTGGCTCTTTGCTTGCCACGCACTTGGTGATCCACAGATCTATTTCATTCTGCTAGCTTCTCTGATGCCCGAGATGTCCTTCTCAGTAATGCTGGGCATGAACAAAATGGCGACATGGATTCGGGCGCCTGATGCGTCCCCTGCTGTACCCCGACCCCTTTGCGGCACTTTCCCATCAACTCCAGGGGCCCTTGGGTGACCCAGTCTGCTAGGATGGCTGGGGACCGAAGCCCAGGGACTTCTCCTCACAGCTGGGCCACAGGTGGGGATGGGTTGCCTGTCACACTTGATCAGCTCCAGGAGGCCACGGGTGAGAACTCCGTGGGACGGTGCTGTCTCCAGGGCTGGGACGGATTACATCTCTCCCTTGTGCCTCAGGGTGGCTTTCTGGCCTTACGAAATGGAAAGCTG
This sequence comes from Myocastor coypus, assembly GCA_004027025.1. Classification (NCBI taxonomy): domain Eukaryota; kingdom Metazoa; phylum Chordata; class Mammalia; order Rodentia; family Myocastoridae; genus Myocastor; species Myocastor coypus. Next base: position 18,071 of record PVJA010028626.1, on the reverse strand, counting down.
ATCTTGTGAGATCACACAATCATTTCCCTGTTGGTTAAACAATTTATTCCTCCACTTCCTCATGCAGCTACTGGAAAATGAGGGTGCGACGGCGTGGCCCTGCCTACCACAAGACCAGGCCACTGCAGAGCCCACACGGTGCCCCGCTGGACCAAAAGGAAAAGGGGGGAAAGAGGAGGAGAAGTGCATGTGCAAAAGCTGTCGCCTCTGCCCTTACTGGAGGGAGGAGGGCAGGGTGGAAGAGGCCAAGCGCTCAGCAGCGGCTCCAAGACTTGTACAACGCACCTCGCGCTCAACCCATGCTTTACAGCTCACGTAGTACCTTGAATATGCTGTCCCACGTCCCTGTCCCTCTGCGTGGGCCATACATGACTCCTGGGGGGTGCTAATGGGTTTCCAGCACATGCACAACGACCGTATCTGTCCCCAGTCGCCACCTGGGCCTGCAGCCTCCGACGGGGCTCCAGCCACTTAGGCTGGCAGGCTCCAGCTTGGCGAATCACTCCAATCCTCAGAGCGAGGCTGCTGCTGCCTCGGTACAGCTGTCCTCATGCTCAGGACCTTCCAGACCTTGCTCCGCACTCCTCTCCACGTGGCTGCTCCAGGTGGCCTCACGGTAGCTCGGTGAGTGACAGCAAAGAGTGCTCGCGAGTCCTGTGAGTTGCTGCCATGTGCATTTCTGGAATTGAAGGGTGTCACTGCAGGCCCTGGTTTGCAGCGCGGGGGCAGCCTCAGGCCCTGTCTGCGCCGGCGGTGAGGCAGAGCCATCTTTGGCACACAGTGTCCTTCGGCCCTGAGCCAGGGGAGACAGCGTGTAAATCAGACTGAACTAGAGGGCGCCAGGTGGTGCTAGAGAGGCGCCAGCGCCGGGAGCTCATCGCCGGCCAAGCCCCTCTAGAGCGCAAGGGCCTCCCGTGCACAGGCCCAGGGGCTGCCAGCCAAAGCGCTGAGGAGCAGACACCCAGGAGGGCAGTCCCTCCGCAATGAGCACGTGTCGGCCGCAGGAGCCAGGAGCACAAACCAGAAGCGACCGGAGGCTGCGTGCAACGACCTTTCTCCATTCTCCGTGAGGATGCTGCCTGGCTGCCGGCTGTGCTTGTCTCCTGATACCATGACAAGGGTCACATCACCTTCTGTGACACCCTGGTATGGCAAAATTTAAATGGAAGGGGTAAAACCTGAGGGGAGGAGGGGCACGTGAGGACGGAGGTTGGATTTGCTCATCCATAGCTATGGGAAGACTCCAGAGGAGGAGGGTCTTGGTTACCTTTTACTCGCTGCTGGGACAAATACCTGCGACTCAAAATGAAGGAAGGAAAGGCTTATTTAGCTCACACTTACTGGAGGTTTCAGTCCATATTCAGCTGGCCCAAGGCTGAGTGGCACAGGGCAGAGAGCATCCAGTTCATGGCAGTGGAACAGCAACAATCGTGACAGAGGCAACTGATCAGCCAGGGCTACAGAGAGCAACAGCACAAGTCTGTCTCTGTCTCTCTTTATATCACATTCAGGCTCTCTGCCTCAGCCTATCTGCCTTAGGTCACACCCAGAATCCCAGAAGTACTCAGACCCATAATCCCATCACAACTAAAACACATAATCCCAGGGGGCCCGGTGGGATGGCTCAGTGGTCTAAAGCGACTGCTTACGAAAGCTTGGGTGGCTTCAGGGACCGCAGTTCGATCCCCTGCACTACATGCTGCACCAGCCCTGCCCTCAAGGCAGGCTAAGCCGGCCATAAAACTAAATAAATAAACAAACAAAAGTTCTAAACACAAGAAAATAAAATAAAAGTTCTAAAAAAAAAAAAAAACCCACATAATCCCAATGGATTATGAGTCAAGTCTCAAACTCTAGAAGTACCCGCCCCATGACTACATGAGGCTTTAGGGGGACAACTAGACATAAATCATAACATTCTGCCCCAGGACCCCCAAAGTGTCATGCACATCCCTTTGTGCAAAAGACATTTGAGTCCATCTGGAAGAGTTGCCGAAGTCCCAACAGTTTCAGCATTGCTGAAAAGCCCAAGTCCCAAGTCTTCTCCAAGATCCAAGGCAAATTCTCAGTTGCCCTCTCAGGGCACCCCAGGGGCAGGGCCAGCACAACAGGCCTGAGAATGGAACCCCTGGCCTCTGTGCCTACTTGCAGGTGTTTTAATCCATTGAGGTATTTGGCTGGCCCTTGAAAAGTTTTTATTAAAAATAAATAGGGAGCCGGGCGTGGTGGCTCACGCCTGTAATCCCAGCACTTGGGAGGCTGAGGCAGGAGGATTGGTGCGAGTTCGAGACCAGCCTGGGCTACAAAAGTGAACGCAGGACCAGCCTCAACTGCATAGTGAGACCCTGTCTCAAAAAGACAATAAATAAATAAATAAATAAATAAATAAATAAATAATAGATAAATAAATAAATAAATAGGGGCCCAGCAGGATGGCTCAGTGGTCTGAAGCGCCTGCTTAGGAAAGCTTAGGCGGCTGCAGGGACCGCAGTTTGACCCCCAGCACCACATGCTGCACCAGCCCTGCCCTCAGGGCAGGCTGAGCTGGCCCTAAAAAAATAAAAGAAAGAAAGAAACAAAAGTTCTGAAACAAGGAAAAAAATATATATATATACATCTATATATATATATTTGTAAAAGTCTAAGGGGTCAGGGAGATAGCTCAGTGGCACAAGTGCCTGCCTGACAAGTGCAAGGGTCCTCAGTTCGATCGCCAGTTCCAAAAAAACAAAGAAAGAAAGAAAGAAAAAAAGAAAGTACCATTGTGGGGTCACTGTCAGGATAATTTTTGGAGATAAGGTCTCATTTTGTTTTTGTGGGACCGGGGTTTGAACTCATGACCTTGCACTTGCCAGGCAGGCACTTGTGCCACGGAGCTATCTCCCCAGCCCAGACCTCATTTTGTAGTTCAGGCTGTCCTTAAACTCATGGGGGACCCTCCTGCCTCTGCCGCCTGAGTGCTGGGATTATAAGCATGCGCCATCATGCCCGGGGAGTCAGTACACTTTTTCAGCAGGACCTATGTCTCAGTTTGTTGTCCATTACTCTAACAGAGGGCCTGAGGCTGGGTAGTTCATAAAGAGAAGGTATTTATTTAGGTTCAGGGATCTGTATGCTTGTACATCCAAGATCAGGCTGGCGCACGTGCAGAGGACGTAGCACTGAGTCAGAAGAGCAGCCCTCAGCAAGCGAGTGGGCGTGGGCGCCCTCCCTGGTGACAGCTGCTGTCCTGGCATGAACCCATTCCCAGGTGGTGAGAGCTCACCACCATGAGATCTAATTCAGTCCCCCAGGAAGCACTAAGCCCTCTCAGTTAGCTTATAAACATATATGTGGTGAGATTTAAACTGGTCCTCCAAGCCGGGCATGGTGGCTCACGCCTGTAATCCCAGCACTTGGGAGGCTGAGGCAGGAGGATTGGTTCGAGTTCGAGACCAGTCTGGGCTACAAAAGTGAGCTCAAGGCCAGCCTCAACTGCATAGCGAGACCCTGTCTCAAAAAGGCAATAAATAAATAAATAAATAAACTGGTCCTCCACAGCCAGGCGCAGCGGTACATGCCTGTGATCCCAGCACTTGGGAGGTTGAGGCAGGAGGATCAATATGAGTTTGAGACCAGCCTGGGCTACAAAAATGAGTTCAGGGCCAGGCTGAACTGTATAAGTAGACCCTGTCTCAAAAAGACAAAAAAAAAAAAAAAAAAAAAACTAAGAAATAAATAAATAAATAAACTGGGCTTCTGCTGCAGAACTGGTACCAAACGGAATAGAAAATGCTCTGCACCAACAGGTTGGAAGGTGACTTTATTACGCAGGCAACTGATGAGCCAGCACTCCCAAAACATCAGCCCAGAGCCGAATTTGGGCTTAGCTTGTATAAGTCTGCAAGCAGGAAGTACAAGGCTGAACGCGCAGTGTGTGTTTATTGGATAGCAGCAGTTTTTTTCATTGCCAAGAGAAAGTCCTTGACACCAGTGAGTAATCGTGTTGCTCCTCTCACGGCTGGAAGTACAGGCTGTACAGTTACATGCCGTCAGCCTGAGCCGGATCAGGCCGCCTCTGGTGTCCTGCAGAAAACAGGCTACATGGTGCGCTGCAGACCTCACCTTGCCCAACGTGCGGTCATGCTACTGGGTGATTTCAGTGCGGTGTTTGTTTTTTGCTTTTTGTTTTCCGTCTATGTACTTGGTTCAATTTAAAGCACTATCCAGCTCAGACTCCTAGTGATCCTCTGGAGTGGCCTCGGTTCACCCCTAACCCTCTCTAGCACTGCAACAGCGAGGGCTTGGCCCCTCAGGCCCTGCAAGGGAAGGGGCTTCCTACCGTGGTTCCACGTGGAAGGGACCTGGCAAATCACTGGCTTCCACCCTCTCCAGATCCTTGCAAAACATTTGACACATGAACAGAGGGGGCTCCAGAGCTCCTCTTCCTAGGGAACCCCTTGACTGCCTCAGAGACGGGGGTTGGTGGACTTCCCACGGCTGTCCCTCCTGCCCCTGGCTCAGATGTGGGCTCTGCCTGTGGCCCTGTGGTAGCTGGGCCCTGTCAGCAGGGGCATGAGGATGCGGGTCTCTTCCAGGCTTAAGTGCTTCCCAGCCTGGGCCCAGAAATGCTGCCTGGTTCATTTTAAATCATAGCGTAAAAAAAAAAAATTTAAAAATAGACTTTTTTTTTTTTAAGCCACAAAATAAGGCTGGGCTTGGTGATGCCACTTATAATCCCAGCACCTGGGAGGCTGAGGCAGGAGGACTGCCAGGAATCCAAGACCAAGCTGGGCTACCTGGTGAGACCTTGCCACAAACGCACAACAGATGCCACAATGCAAAGCAGCTCAGCCTCTGTGGAGCATCGCACAGCCGTTCCTGGAAATGTTCCTCACCACATTATCACGGGGTCTAGGAGCCAGGGATGTGTGTGAGATCACACACAGCAGAGTGGGGTCAGGTCAGGCTGCCCCATGTCCCCAGTGGCCTCACCCCCACGCCTGCAGGCTCCCCTCCCCTATCCCCAGCCCCGCTGCCTGTGGGTGGACACCCGGGCCTGACTCCCTGGTGAGGGAAGGCACATTCTGCTATTGTAGGGAGTTAGACAGAAATATTATAGACAGGCAGGCAGGCAGGGCGAGGGCCTCGAAGGAGATAACACTGAAGGCAAGCTATCTTGCAATTGCGGGAGGCATGGATGCTCCCGGTGGGCCAGTGGTGTTACAGGGACAAGTTCGTGTTCTCTAAAATGGAAGAATGAATTTTAGGAACAAATGGAGGTAATGAGCAGAACATATTTATTGAGGGAAAGAAGCTGCTGTCTAAGAGAGGGACAAGAGGGGGGCCCCCGAGTGCATGGTCCCCAGGAAGCTGTCTCTCCAGGGACTTTTTTTTTTTTTTTTGTCTTTTTGAGACAGGGTCTCGCTATGCAGTTGAGGCTGGCCTTGAGCTCACTTTTGTAGCCCAGACTGGTCTCGAACTCGCACCAATCCTCCTGCCTCAGCCTCCCGAGTGCTGGGATTACAGGCGTGCGCCACCACACCCTGCTATTCTAGGGACTCTTATAGTGTAAAATCATGCGGTGAGGAGGGTCTAAGATGGTGGAGAACATGGGAACTCGCTTAGGTGGGCATGAGGTGGGGCAAAGCTACAGTCAGCCAATTGGGTTACAAGCACCGTTGCTCAGGTAAAATTAAGTCCAGTACCAAATGACAAAGCCAGTCATATGGCAAGTGGGCATGAATACGGACCAGGGTCTCTTCCCATTGCGGGTTGGGTTGCTGACGCATCTGGGCTCTTTCACGGTGATTGATACCGATTTAGTTTTTGTTTTTTTTGGTTTTTTTTTTTTTTTTTTTTTTTTTTTTTTTTTTTTTTTTTTTTTTTTTTTTTTTTTTTTTTTTTTTTTTTTTGTCTTTTTGAGGCAGGGTCTCGCTATGCAGTTGAGGCTGGTCCTGAGCTCATTTTTGTAGCCCAGGCTGGTCTCGAACTCTCATTGATCCTCCTGCCTCAGCCTCCCAAGTGCTGGGATTACAGGCGTGAGCCACCATGCCCGGCCTGATACCGATTTAGAATCTCGGTCCCTGATGCCCATCCCTAGGGAAGCGTGTGGCTGCGTTTGTCTCCCCTTTTGTCTCCAGGTCTGGCCCTCAGTGGAGAGCGTCTGTCTCTTCCAAGTTGCAAAGTCTTGCATCTTGTCTCCTTGAGGGCCTGGCCCCGTCTGACTGCCTGTAATAGTTCTATCCAATTCAGCTGCCTGCAACAGTGGTTCAATTTAGGCATATGTAATGGCTACATTCATTATGGAGAACTTACGCGTTTTGTTTAATTATTTTTCTTAAAAATACAAAGTAGTGGCTGGGCGTGGTGGTTCACGCCTGTAATCCCAGCACTCGGGAGGCTGAGGCAGGAGGATCGGTGCGAGTTTGAGACCCGCCTGGGCTACAAAAGTGAGCTCAGGACCAGCCTCAACTGCATAGCGAGACCCTGTCTCAAAAAGACAAAAAAAAAAAAAAAAATACAAAGTAGTGCCGGGCGTGGTGGCGCACGCCTGTAATCCCAGCACTCAGGAGGCTGAGGCAGGAGGATCGGTGCGAGTTCGAGACCAGCTTGGGCTACAAAAGTGAGCTCAAGGCCAGCCTCAACTGCATAGCG
>PVJA010028626.1:0-11335 GCA_004027025.1 Myocastor coypus | reverse complement strand
GCTCCCCTTAAGTCGTAAGGGTTGGGTGTTTGGTTCCAGCAACAGGAAATCTAACACACTGTGTGTCCGTGGCTCCGTCGCAGCTTCACCGGCTTCTGAAGTGGTGACAACACGCTGCGCAGAGGGGGCCGGAAGGCCAGCCAGCCCCCAGCCCTGACCGCGGCAGCGGACGGGAAAGGACCGAGATTCGGCCCGAAGCTTCCGCCAGAGGCTTGCGGAAGGAGCTGAGTCCCAGTCCTTTCCCGTCAGAGGCGCGCATGTGTCTGGGTTTCCGTGCCCGCGTCTCTACGCGCATGGGCGTGTGTGTACGTGTGTGGTACATGCGGCATATGTGCGCACCCCTGTGTGGCTGTGCGCCTACATGCACGTGCGGAGGTCACGCGTCCGTGTGTGCGTACACACATCTGTGGCCTCTTCTGCTCCCAAGTCCCACCCCCACTCGGGAGACAGCTGCGGTGGCTTGGGGTTGCATCACCTGCTCGCCCGGTCACCATGTGGACAGCCCCAAAGAGGACAGGTCCTAGGCTGGGGTCTTTCTAAGCTGTGTGTCTGTGCCGCTCTGTGGTTCGCTTTCGCACGTGGGATGACGTCTTCGAGACTGCTCTCCACGGTTGGGGGAGCTGTTTGCATCCGGTGTCATCACGCCGCACCCTCTGGGAACCCCAGGCCACGTGCACCCCTTGCTGGCACAGACTGGCATGCAGCGCCGGGGGTGTAGGGTCCCGGCTTTCGGGGCTGAAGACTGTCGCACAACGCGCTCTCTGGCATCTCCTGAGTCGAGGGAGTGCTCTGGCGGCTCAGGGGCGGGCAGACGGGAGCGAACGGGGACAGCGCAGGCTTTAAATCTGGGCTTAAAGGGGGCCGGCCAGACAGCTCAGCGGATTGAAGCCCGGGTTTAGGCAGACGTAGGGAGCCCACGCGTGCCGAGCAGGCCCCGCCCCTCCGGCGCAGTGAGACAGCAACTGAGACTGGGCGGTGGTGGCTCACGCCTGTAATCCCAGTGTTGGAGAGGCTGAAAACAGGAGGATCACTACTTGTCCAGTCTGTGTAGTGAGATCCTGTACTGAAAGAGAAAGAAAGAAAGAAAGAGAGAGAGACAGAGAGGTGGGAAGGGAGAGGGAGGGAGGGAGGGAGGGAGGGAGGGAGGAAGAGAAAACAAAGGAAAAGAAAATGTTAATTTTTTTTCTTGTTTCAAAACTTTTGTTTGTTTACTTTTATGGCCAGCTCAGCCTGCCTCGAGGGCAGGGCTGGTGCAGCATGTGGTGCCGAGAATTGAACCGCAGTCCCTGCAGCCGCCTCAGCTTTCCTAAGCAGGCGCTTTAGACCACTGAGCCATCCTGCTGGGCCCCAAAAATCTGAATTTAAAACATGAGTTAGTGCTAGGATTCGTGGTAGATGTATGGGAGACAAACACTCTTCTAAAATGTTTTACTGTCTTTTTTGTCACGTACAAAACCAAACCATCATGTTGTCCCTTTGGGGTAGGGGTGGCATTGATGCTATATGACAGCCCTGGACAGGTGGAAGAGTCGACAGGCGAAAGCTCCTCGTCTGCTGGCTGGTGCTGCTCAGCAGGCAGTAATGTGGCTTTCTTTTTTAAAAAAAGATTTTTTTTATTTATTTCTCTTCGACTCATTTGTTTGTGTTATGGCTGGCTCAGCCCGCCCTGGGGTGGGGGTGCGCAGCATGTGGTGCCAGGGACGGAGGAGCGGTCGCAGCGCTTGCCTTAAGTTTCCTCCACAGGCGCTTTTAGACCACCGAGCCATCTCGCTGCCCCAGTAATGTGGCTTTCTGAGCTCTTTGCTGGAGCCAAAGTCTCCACCATAGTTTTGGAAATCAGAGGTGATTGGTACCAGCAGAACAAACCTAGTTATATTCCAAATCCTGACCTGTGAAAAGCACATGTGGGTGCCCTTGTCACGTAGGAAGGGGTCTTTGTGGTCAGGGGGTGGCAGGATAGAAGAAGGCCGGAGGGAAGCCTCTGTCCAGATGCAGACAGACCTGGGTGTGAGCTCAGACCTCACAAAGTCTCTGCTGACCTCTAGAGGGGCGGGGGTGACATGCTTGAGGCAAGAGACTCTCTCTGGGGGGCTGGGGAGATAGCTCTGCAGCCCAAGTGCCTGCCTGGCAAGTGCAAAGTCATGACTTCGAACCCCAGTCCCACAAAATAAAAAAAAGACTCCCTGTTTGTGCCCCTGGGGACTGAATGGCCTTGCTTAGGTGAAGATCAGAATCCTGAAGGCCCACGCACACTCCCACCCCTGGGGCCGTACGTCCTGCCTCTGCTTTTCTAACTCAGATCCACAAACAACAGTGGCCAAAGGAAACCTTAGCCACAGGTTTCTGGCAAAACTGCCTTGTTGAAACCACAAGTCGGAGACGTGCACTACCAGCCATGACCAGCAGAGGGCGGGGCGGCGCCGGTTGAGCAAGGCCCTTATCTGCAGCCTGCACGCGCAGCGTGAACGTGCTGCCAGTCACTTATCAGGCACCCACCCCAGAGAGAGGACGTGACTCAGTGCACAGGTTCTCCATGACTCCCCAGCCCTTCTGGTGGCAGCTAATCCCCGCATCCTCCCGGGGCTTCCGTTCCGCTGTCAAGCTGTGTCTGCCTCTCCTCCCAAAGACACTGCCGGGAGGAGCAGGAGGACAGTCGGCACCTGCGGGGGCTAGGGCAGGCGAGGACCTCCTGGGAGGCCCCGTGCCTGCCTGCCCCACAGTCCAGCCTGGCCGGGCACGCGGAGGATGCCCCGCTGTCCTGAGGACGCGGAGGGCTATGTGTCCACAGCAAGGCCAGCTAGGTGCTGGGACGCAGAGGAATTGAAGACGAGCAGGAAGGGCTCATTGCGGGAAGCGGGACAGGCGTCCTCCCGGGGCCTGCCCTCGGGTAAGGGTGAGGCAGCCCCTACACCCAAGAGGGTGGAGAGCACAGGGCTTTCAGAGCAGGGGGCTTTCCCATTGGGCGCTGAGGAGCCCAGCTTGGGTGAAGCTCAGCATCCTGAGCCTTCTTCAGAGGGCGCGGCCCACGCACGCTGCTGCCCCCAGGTTCGCACGCCCTGTCTCTGCCCCTCAAACTCATAGCCAAAACTGCCAGGCGGTCTTTCTGAGCAGGGAAGGACACCAGGCCCCTGTCCTGGACTCAGAGCCTCCCATCCGCAGGCACAAGGTCTCAGTATCCCTGAGGACTCCAAGGTGGAGGCGACTGGGAGGGGGAGTTTGTAACGTCCTTCAAGAAACACGTTTGCTACCATGGTTATTAAATTCCCTCTTTATTCATACGAATTGTATAGAATTTAAAAATCTTCACATTCTTTCCCTAACAAGAGTTCGAAGGTTCAGCAGAAAGTTGTAGACAAATAAAAAACGTCCCAAGGAAGACAACGTCATCGAAATATGCTAATGAAGCTTTTTAAAAGATGATGATTCCTCTCTGAACAGCAACCTGTGCCCCGATCTTCCTGTGCAGTGTGCTCCGGGGGATGCCAAGGGGACTTGGATGGCAGTGTCCCGGATGGGTGGCTCCGCGGCTGGGACTGGGAGGAGCAAGGTGCACTCAGGCTCGCCCCAGGCTCTTCCTGATGAAGTGGCCCACCAGGCGCTGCGGCCTCTGCTGGTACTCGGCCAGCACCTCGTGTGCACTGCTGATCTGGTCCCCTTTCAGCCGGTCCAGGAGGGTGACGCACACCACGGCCGCTGCAGAGAACAACGCCAGCACGTCACGCGCATGCGCACATCTCCAGCTCAGTCCCCCGAGGAGCAGAGAGGACCGGGGACCGAGGAGTGCCCTGCCTGTTGCCTCTGGACCCCAGGACTTGCTGATGCTCAGGCAGTGACAGGCAGGAAGCAGGGCCCACGAAGGCACTGGGTCCCTGAGCTTAGGGAAGCTCTCGCTGCCCTGAAGTTGGATTTCACCTCCTTCATCCACTTTCTTGTTTGGGGACAAGAAATCTGACTGCCACCAGAATTTAAAGGTCTTGAAATGCTCTGGAAGCTGCACTTTCTACGACCTGCCTCTTTCCTCTCTTCCCAGCGTCCCCAAGCCAAGTCGGGGCCTGGGGGCACACAGGATGTGGGGCTCGCAGCAGGGACACTGAGTGACAACCATTCAGAAACAGACATGGAAGAAGACAGCACTAGGTGCCCGGGGCTAGGGAGCAGGCACGGGGGACACCAGCCACTGCGCCACCCACCCACCTCGGAGGCCGCAAGCGCTGCACATGGCGGCGAAGACCGAGGACTCCATCTCGATGTTGCGGATGCCGGCCGCGTGCGCTGCCCGCAGGTAATCCTGCTTGTCCTTCTCCGTGTAGGAGCAGAGAGCGCCGTCCAGACGGCCTTGGCCTGAGGCACGGGGACCACACGTGGCTCAGCCAGGGGCATCCAGCACGCCCCATCCTCAACGGGTCACTGCCACCCCCCGGGGAGCGCAGCCTGGTCCCGGCCCGCCTCACCCTCGTAGAAGTCCAGGGTGCACATGGTGTTGCCCACCACCGTGGCGAACTCGCTGAGGTCCCCAGAGCAGCGCAGCAGCTCCTGCACCAGCCCCTCATCCAGGTCGGTGCTGCGGACCACTCGCTTGCCCAGGATGATCTGCTCAAACTCCGGCTTGAAGCAGGCATCCACGGCCTGCCGCGTGATGACCACAGAGCCTGGCTCCAGACCTGCGGTGGGAGGAGCAGAAATGACAGCCCCGGTGTGCAGAGAAGGGGCCCTGATCTTTATCACCTTCCTCACTCTGCCACGTTGCAGCCCCAGGCGTGTTTAAGTGGCCCCCACCTTGTCTGCTCGAAGGCAAGTACAAAAACAGAAAGCGGGACCAAAAGCCCGGCCTCCCACAGCCAGCCCTGGCGGCCTCCAGCTCCCACGCTAGGAGTGCGGCTCAGTGCGAAGGCACGGGGTGCTTGCCCAGTACTTACAAAACAAGGAAGAAAAGAAGCTGAGGACCAAAACCCTACCTACACCCACAGCAGGATGGAGTAGAGGCAGGGCCTAGCATTCCCAGTCCTTATTTTCATTTTCTGAGTCAGGGCCTTGCTCAGCTGCTGAGCTGCCTGGGCAGGGCTGGGCCCTGGTCCTCCCGGCTCAGCCTCTTAGCCTCGCAGAGTGCCGGGGTCACGGCGTAGGCCACCGCACCAGGCTTCGGGTGCCCTGGGCCCCAGAGCTGTTGGAGCTGCACCCTCAGTCTCCAGGCCTCGTAAGCTGTTCAGCCCCGCCGCTGACAGTGAAGCCAAGGGCCGGCCAGCAGCAAGGGTCCTGCTTCCTGGTCCGCACGCTGCTTGCCGTGGGATCGCACCGTGGGATCGCACCATGGGAGGCATGTGGCATCTCTCTGAAGTCTGCTTCTGAGGGCCCCAGTCCCCTCCTGAGGACGCAGCTTCCACAGCTCCAGGGGCCGAGGGCACCACACCTCTAGGCACTCGGCGAGGCCGAGCCAGGAGGAGCAGGGTGTTCCAGCCCCTCCCAGACAGCTCCGCAGTTGAGCAAGGCCCTGACTCAACAAGTGAAAATAAGGTCTGAGAATGCTAGGAATGTCGCTCAGCAAAGGCTGGGTTCAATCCCCAGAAGGGGAGGAGAAGGAGGAAGAAAGTCAGGAGGAAGAAGAGAGGAGTCGGATCGGATGGTGTGCACCCTGCAGTTCCAGCTTCTCTGGAAGCTGAAGCGGGAGGATCACATAAGCCCAAAGCCTGTGAGACCAGCCTGTGAGGACACAGCAAGATGCTCTTAAACACACACACACACACACACACACACACACACACACACTCTTAGAAATGTAGCCAGTGGGGCCGAAGAGATAGCTCCATGGCACAAGTGCCTGCCTGGTAAGTGCAGGGTCATGAGTTCCAACCCTGCTCCCATCAAAAAAAATAAAGGAACATAGCCAGCCAGGTGTGGTGGCATACACTTGAGATCCCAGCGCTTGGGAGGCGGAGGCAGGACGCTCACCAGGAGCGGAAGCCCAGCCTGTGCTACAGAGGGAGTTAACTGAGCTAAGGCTAGGCTGAAATACAAAGTGAAACCCAGTCTCAGAAAAACAAACACGCCAAAACAACGTGGCCAGTAGCCAGTGGCCAGGGCCCGACCATCGTGCGCTGCCCATGTTTAGCTGCACTTCCTCCTACCTGGACGCCCCCACCCCTGCTGGCCTCTTCCCCAAGGGCCAGATCCCTGTCTCCTCCGTGGCCCCTCCCAGCTCAGATGTTGGAACCCCAGCGGGTGAACCTCTGATGATCCCAACACATTTCCCTGGGGACCCTGGGCCCCTCCGTGCTCGGGTCTGCAGACCCCTGCAGGGTCACTCCCTCCTGAAACAGCACTCACACCACCCATGGGCCCAGCCTCTGTCCCCACCCACCATTTAGGGATTGATACCAGTGATTTGTCACCTGTAGTCTGTGACACCGATCAGCAGGGCTCTGCTCTCTAGTTAGAATGTGTGCTTTTAAGGGGCTGCTTAGGAAGGCTCGCAGCCTACCGACTTCTCCAGAATTCTTCTGATCATCAGTTTTCTCCACTACTGGTGACTGGACAGGGGGCTCTCGCACTGAGGCCTACTCCCAGCTCTTTCATTTACTGATGAAGTTTCACCAAATTTTCAAGTTCCCCAGGTTGGGCTCAAACTTGGGACCTCTCCTGCCTCAGCCTTTTTCCCGCTTCGTTATTTTAGGCTTTCTGCTAACGTGCTTCAACCTCAGCAGGAAGGGATGGGGCACTGAGGGAAGGGACGAAAGGCAAAGAGGACAAAGGGTGGGAAAACAAAACGAGGGCTGGGGAGGATAGCTCAGCCGTCTAAGCACCTGCTTGGCAAGCATAAGGACCGGGGTTTGATCCCCAATGTCGCATGCCTGCTGGCACTAGAAACTGGACATGGTGGCCCATGCCTGTAAGCACAGTGCTGGCGAGGCTGAGACAGGAGGATCACTACGAGTCCAAGCTATGTACGGAGACCCTGTACCAAGTCAATAAATAAAAGATCTTTTAATTTTTTTTTCACTGTTGGGATTTGAACTCAGGACCCTACGCTTGCCAGGCAAGTGCTTATTATACTGAGCTATCTCCCTGGCCCCTTTTTAATTTCTTTTTGAAAAAAAGAAAACAAAGGGGAGGGTTGCAGTTTAGCTCAGTTGTTTAAGCACCTGCTCACACAAACCAGGTGCAGAGGACCGGGTTTGATCCCCAGCTCCACATGCCTTACCGGACCACCCTTAAGGTAGCCTGAACAAGCCAAAAAAAGAGAAAAAGCCTTCTAAGGAGCAAGCCAAATAGCTCAGCAAATTAAAGCATCTGTAAGCAGGGACAAGAGCCAGGAGTTCAATCCCTGGGCCTTCGAGCCAGCCCCACCCCCGGGCTCACTGAGACAGCAATTAAGACTGGGCATGGTGGCGCGCGACTGTAATCCCAGCTCTAGGAAGGCTGTAAACAGGCGGGTCACTACGAGTCTGACCTAGTAGTGCAACCCTGAATAGTCTGTGGACCCTTCCCTAAAATACAAATAATTATATTAATTAAGTAATTAAAAAAAGAAAAGAAAGCCAGGCATGGTGACGCACGCCTGTAATCCCAGCACTAGGGAGGCTGAGGCAGGAGGATCGGTGCGAGTTCAAGACCAGCCTGGGCTAACGAGATTCAAAATCAGACGACCCAAAGTGCACAACAGCAGACGATTCCTGCTGGCACTGAGGGGAGAACCCACCCGGGCGGCATTCGCTCCTCCCACACTTCCCGTCGCCCTGAAGGCACTTCCCTCAGCAAAGTGACAGCAGGACCCCTGAACAGGGGAGCCCCCCCACTCCTCGGGCGTGGCGGCGAGGGTGGGGGCCCCTTCTCCATCCCAGCCCTTACCGATCCCTCCGGAGGTGCCGATGCGGATGATGGTGACATCGGTACACCTGGCATGGTACAGCAGCTTGATGAGCTCATGCAGCATGATGGCGATGGAGGGGATCCCCATGCCGTGCTGGGGGCAGAGAAACAGCCAGGCTGAGGCCCAGAAGCCCGGGGCCCGGGGACACGGACCCCACGTTCACCGACTTCCAATGTGGTGCCCTGCTGCTCCGGTTCTATTTCATTACTAACTAGGGTTACCAGGTGAGGCCTAATCTTTCCATCACACTGTGTCGCTGCTATGTTCGTATAGGGAAAAGCCAGAGCATGCAGGATGGCTCTCAGGCCTGTTTCTCCCAGGCTGGTGGGAAACCCTGTAAATCTCCTGTAAGTCAGCAGAATGTCGCTGTCACCCTGTACTTCCCTCCGCCAGAGAGGCTCCAGACCCACCTGTAGCCCCAGAGAAATTTTTTTCCCCCTTTTTGAGACAGGGTCTCGCTATGCAGTTCAGGCTGGCCTTGAGCTCACTTTTGTAGCCCTGGCTGGTCTCGAACTCACACCGATCCTCCTGCCTCACCCTCCCGAGTGCTGGGATTACAGGCGTGTGCCACCATGCCCGGCCCCAGAGAGATTTTAAATTTTCCATCTTCTTCAGTGGGACCCTCCTCCCATACCTAAGCTAGCCTATAAGTTACGCTCTCTTCCTTCGCTTGTCGTGGTCAGAGGACTTGTCACTCTTAGCGCCCAGGAACTGCACAGAACGCAGGCTGCAGTACTGCTTCCAGCAGCTCCCCACGGACCGCCCCACAGGCAGGGGCTGAGAAACCGGAAGTGCGGCCGGCGGGTGAGCAGCTCCCGTCGGCTGCTGAAGCCCTGGCCAGATGCCCGCCCCGCGGGCTGGAGCTTCGCCTCTTTGCCCCCTACGGGCTCTGCATTAGCAGCTGGTCCACAGCAAGTGGCCAGTGCCTCCACCTCCCCAAGACCCTGCTGGCGACATCGTTTAGAGCCCTCGCCGCCTTGCTGGTCCTGTAGCTGAGACTGAGCCCTAGGGCAGAGGACTCTTTCTTAATTTGTCTCAGCGTCCTCCTCCCCCAGGATGTATCCTTCCGCACGTGTCTACACCTCGGTGAGGACTTTGGGCTCGCAGATGTGTTTGAGACTTTGCCACAGGCCCCAGCCACCACAGCAGAGATGCACATCTGGAGGGAGCGCCGACTCCTCTCTCTCGATCACTCCGGTTCACATCAACGCTGACAAAGGAAATTGCAGCCCCAGGACAGAAGACCTCCTGGGTGGAATCCAAGCAGCCAGGGGCTTGGCAAACGACTACGAGGTGGCAGAGGGGCCGGGAGCCTGGGGCCTGGCTGTGGCTGTCCTCGTTGCCAGCTGTGCCACAGGCTCCTGTGGCCCCACACACCTGCCATCTGCAGCTGTGCCTACAGCTGTTCGTGTTTGCATTGGGAGCCGAGGCCAAGTCGAATCCTGGATCCCCACCTTTCCCAAACAGCAGCTGTCTGTTTGCGCAGAGTGGGAGGGGCAGGGAAACGGCCCCCTACCTCCACCCCCGCAGGTACTCACGCTCACTGACAGCACAGGTCCCACTTTGTACATGGCGTAGCGGTCCGTCCCCGAGCAGATGTTGGGGTATTCATCCCCCGGCCGGCCAAGGCCCAGCTCTGTGGCCACGTATCTGATGAAGGCGAGCATCCGAGATGGGCTTCCCCCCACACACACGAACTGCAGGGGAGCACAGGGTGGTCCTCAGAGTGGAGCCCGGCCAGCTTGCTAAAAACCCCAGCAAGCTGCTGTAAGCCCCTGGCAACAGGGTATTGGCCTCAGCCCCACCCCTAGGGCCCCAGGGAAGGCGCCAGGTGGGCTCAGTGCTCCCAACAGTGTGGGGGACAGCCCGGCTGTGGACACACCCCGGGCCTGCTGTCCCCCACTTCCTGTGTGACCGGGGCCCCAGAGCCCTCTGTCAGTCGGCTCAGCCAGTTCCCAGCATCACCACACAGACAGGGCCCCAGTCCCCGTGGGGCCGTGGGAAGGTCCAGCCCGGCGGGGATCTCACCCAGAGAACCACAAACCTTCAAAAAACACATTTTGCTTTTGCAAAGCATAGAAAGGTAAATAAGCCAGTGTTAATAAGTTTGAAGATAACAGAAATAAAGTTTTAAGGGCCCAGCAGGATGGCTCAGTGGTCTAAAGAGCCTGCAGGCGGCTGCGGAGACTGCGGTCCAATCCCCGGCACCCTATGCTGCGCCAGCCCTGCCCTCAGGGCAGGCTGAGCCGGCCATAAAAATAAATAAACAAACAAAGAAAAGTTCTGAAACAAGAATAAATAAATAAAATTTTAAAAATCATGTACTAGTTTTCAAACAGTGAAAGAAATTTCGATGGCCTGGAATGAAATATCACTATGTACTAATCCAGTAATAATAATAACACCTAACAATAATAACGGTAATTGAGCTTAAAAGGATAAATGGGATTTTAAGGAATTAAAGAACATAAAAAGTACCACCACGGGAAGACAAGAGTCCCAAAACAGTACTGAGGTGGCAGCAGGGACACAATTCCACTGCTAAACTCAGAGTCCTACACCAATGCTGGACTCCACGGCTCAGTTTATTTTGGTTTTTAATTCCCCAGGGACTAGGCATTTAAAAAGTTCTATGCTAACAGTAAGGTAACTCTAGCAGACGACAGACAGACAGCAGAGAAAATTCCAAACAATCAATTTCTATGTGACGGAATCACTGGGTCCGATCTGACCATTAGCTGCCACTGACATCTATTAAAATGTCATCCTAGCCGGGCGTGGTGGCGCACACCTGTAATCCCAGCACTCGGAGGCTGAGGCAGGAGGATTGTTGTGAGTTCGAGACCAGCCTGGGCTACAAAAGTGAGCTCAAAGCCAGCCTGAACTGCACAGTGAGACCCTGTCTCAAAAAAGCAAAAAAAAAAAAAATGTCATCCTAGGTGCTACAAATGCACAGCTACTATGCCTCAGCAAAAAATATATTTAAATTCTTACTATTTTATTTTGTTTTTTGGTACCCAGAATTGAACTCATGACTTTGCACTTGCCACGTAGGCTCTGTCCCCAGAACTACCTCCCAGGCCCTTAAGTTCTTTTCAAAGTCTGTGTTTAGGATAATTCTTGCTGAGGAATTGAAACCTTTGTAGGAAAAACAGACTAAAGCTATATCCAGCAAAACTGGTATTTAAACAACTAAACAGTGTCAGAATGCACCTAAAATTCTGAGCAGATACAATACAAATTCTATTTATTATGCCCGCATGCCTTGAAAGCTTTTCACATTTCTGTCTTCCCACCATGAAGCATTGGTTTGTTTTACGTAGTTTGGCTCTCTCTCTCTCTCTCTCTCTCTCTCTCTCTCTCTCTCTCTCTCTCTCTCTCTCTCTCTCTCTCTCTCTCTCTCTCTCTCTCTCTCTCTCTCTCTCTCTCTCTCTCTCTCTCTCTCTCTCTCTCTCTCTCTCTCTCTCTCTC
>PVJA010028625.1:0-27435 GCA_004027025.1 Myocastor coypus | reverse complement strand
TTTTTTTTTTTAAATCATATTCTCTTGCTTTGCAGATAATTATATCCTTCTTCCTAAAATTTCCAACACCTAGGACTCTAGGAGGCTGAAGAAGGAGGATTATAAATTCATGAGCAGCCTGAGAAACTTAGCAAGATCTTGTTTTTGTTTTTTTTTTTTTAGAATTTATTTATTATTTCTATTCTTGTTTCAGAACCTTTGTTTATTCACTCATTTTTTATGGCTGGCTCAGCCTGCCCTGTGGGCAGGGCTGGCGCAGCATGTGGTGCCGGGGATCGAACCACGGTCCCTGAAGCTGCCCAAGCTTCCCCAAGCAGGGGCTTTAGACCACTGAGCAATCCCGCCAGGCCCCAGCAAGATCTTGTCTTGATAAAATTTAAAAAAAAAAAAAAGTGATGGGGACGTAATACCAAGCGCAGGCCCTGGTTCAATCCTGAACACTGTGGCACACACACACCATTTGAATTCACTGCTTCCATTTCCTTGCTTTAATTCTTCCCTCCTTCTTATTTTCCAGCCCATCACATCAACAAAATACTCTTGCTAGGTTACCAGTAGCTCTAAATTGATAAAACCAACAGGTATTTTTCAACCCTCATTACTTAAATTTTTTTTAAGAATTATTTTATTTTATTTTATTCTTGTTTCAGAACTTTTGTTTATTTGTTTTTATGGCTGGCTCAGCCTGCCCTGAGGGCAGGGCTGGCGCAGCATGTGGTATCCCTGCAGCTGCCTGCAGGCGCTTTAAACCACTGAGCCATCCTGCAGAGCCCCCTCATTACTTAAATTCTAAAAGTTTTGTTTCTACCTGACCATTCCTTCACTTTTAAGACACTCCTTCAGCACTCCCCTCTATTCCTTCTGTTTCTCTTGTAGGTCCACTCATCTCGACTCCCCCATTAAATACTGGAACTATTCAAGTTTTAACTTAACTAACCTTATCCAGACCTATGAGTAAATTGACCCCCAAATTACATTTCCAATTCTAGTCTGTTTTCTGACCCCCAGAAGTACATCTCAAACTGCTTCCTGATGTCATCAATCACAAAGAAAAAAAAGGAGTTTCCTGTCATTTTCTAATGTTCTCTCCCTCAGTGTACAGTACCAAGATCTATTCAACTATTTAAGTCAAAAACTTAGGAACCAACTTTGATTGCATTCTCTTCACTTCCTGAATCCAATCACCAATTCCTACCCACCTGAACACCTGCATGTCTCTAGAATCTAATCTGTGCTTCACCACTCAGTTCTTGTTAACATCTCTGACTAGGATTACTGTATACCCTCCTAAGTGATTCTTCCACACCCACTAAAGCTCCTCTCATTACATGTTAAGCAGGAAGGATCAAGCTTAGTGGTTCCATATATTAAGAAAAAAATACAAATTCCTGAGAGCTTTGACCTTTAAAACATCCAGCTTCGCCCTGTACTATACTAGCCCACCCCATCCTCTTTGTACCAGCCACACTGGCTCTTTGTGCTGTTAAGTCATGTCCTTCCTAACTACACACCTGCTATTCTGTATGGAATGCTCTGCCTCCCCTCTTCACCTCATTAGAATTATTCCATCAAATATCAAAGCCTTCCTGCCATTTCAGGCACCCATAGCATCAATCACCTCTCCTTGGTAGGTAGTAGGTCCAGTTAATGAGATAACCACTTAATATCTGGTCCCAACAGACTACAATCCCTTAAGATGAGGGACCATGTTTGGTTCATCAGGTATCTGCCAACGTGCAAAACAGGAAACGTTAGTTGATTAATTGAGGAGGCCTGGTTCACAGGTATTAATCTCAAGTTTTTCAAAGAAACTGGGTGCAATCGTTTCCTGCATCACTGTCGTCGTCCACGCTCACCAACTCCCCATGGATAAGGCCTTTTAAAAAAGACTGCACAACCACAAGCCGCAACAAGTCGGCCTCCTTGTTAAACCGGGCACTGAAAGAGATTGGAAAACAGGCCTTTCTGCTAGGGAACGCTGGCCACAGGGTGGACACAAAAGGTGTCCGTAGAAGAGGTCAGTGCTCAAGGGCCAGCCGCTGTGGGACCTGAGTCTCGCCGCCAGAGACCCCAGAGCTCAGTTCCTGCTCACAAAGGGAGTCACCCAGTTGGAAATTCGGAAGCTGCCTTCCGACCCTTGCTATTAAGACTTTCAGTGAGAACTGCAAGCTCAGGCTGCACAATCGTGAGGTCGCCTCCTACGAGCAGCCCGCCCACCCCCGCTCTCCTTCCAACTTACTCGGCTTCAGCTCTGAGTTGCGGGGCCGCAGCATTGCCCGAAACGCCAGAACCCGTCAGCTCTTCCCAACCCACAAGACCCAGCGCGCCGAGGAGGGTCACCAGCTTCGTTGGCCAATCCTCGAGTCTCATTCCCATGACGTCACAAGATAAACCCAATAACGAGAGACCGCCGGTGTGTGGGGCCGAGGGGAATCTTGCAAATCGATTGGATTCTCCAAGCCGGAAGTTCGGGAGAAAAAAAATTCAGTCGCAGCCAATCGCTAGGCGTCTAGGGCAGTCCTCGCGGTCTGTGGCGGCACTGAGGAGAGCATTTGCCGCCATGATAGAACAGCCTAAGCGTAAGGCCCCGGAGTTACCACTGGTTCCAGTCAAGCGGCAGCGTCATGAGTTGCAGCTGGGAGCGGCAGCATCAAGCCCCGGAGCAGGGCAGCAGCAGGCGGCTCCGGGAGCTTTGCTTCAAGCGGTAAGTAAAAAAGCAGGCGCCCTTAGGCCTCAGCTCATCTCCTTGTGAGTGCTGCTCCTGGTGATCCGGCAGTGCGCGGGCAGAATGAGAGTGTACCTGAAGTTAAAAAGCACAAACATTATAAAAGCTACTGAGATCCTGCAGTGCCTATTTTTTCCTTCTCTGTTGGATGTCTGTTTGCACCCTTTTGACTCCCCTGTGAGGTAACGTTAAGATTAGTTCAAAACCTTGGACTGAAAACCAAGATCCTGGCCTCCGCATCCTAAATCTTCCAGGAATACAGCATAAGGTAAACATTCAAAAGTTTCTAGAGTGAACGAATGAATCAGCAAGGGAAGGAATAAGTGGAATGAGCCTGTATTGGGACACTGGGCAAGTTGCTTTTCCCTTTTTTTCTCAGTACGTGTGTAATTAACAGCAACTGAATAATGACTTCATTGATTCTTGTACTGTACTGTTTTGTTTACTAAATCTTCATTGATCTTGTTAACAGCCTAAAATGCAACTATTATTTTCTCATTTCTCAGGGAGGGAAACAAATTCTTAACCCAATTGCATTGCTCATAAAATAGAAGTTGCACTTTCTGCTATGCTGTTAGGCACAGATTAGGAAGTACATATGTACCCCCTTTCTCAGCTCCTCAACCATCCTGTCAGCAAATCCAGCAAGCATTGTCTTCAGACTATCTGAGTGAGCCAAGTGGCATAGTACAGTACCGAAGAAGCTGAGGCAAGATGATTGCTTGAGCCCAAAAAACATTGCTATTTCCAGATAAAGATGTTTGCATTAATGCCAATAAGATTATTGCCAGAGGGGCCTAATTTAGTTACCAGTATCTGTCCTATCAACAATTTTCTATCAATCTAGTCAGCATTGAGGGAATCCTAAACATCAGTTCACATTCTCCTCTGCTACAAACTTTGCAGTGCCTTTCCATTTAATTTGGAATAAAAATAAGAATTTTTATCATCACTTACATTTCTGTTCTGCCAGTTTTCCATTGCTTACAATGCTCCAGTCATGCTGATTTACATTTTTTTAAGAATTTTTTATTTTTTTCTTGTTTCAGAACTTTTCTTTCTTTTTTTTTTTTTTTTGTATTTTTGAGACAGGGTCTCGCTATGCAGTTGAGGCTAGCCTTGAGCTCACTTTTGTAGCCCAGGCTGGTCTCGAACTCGCACTGATCCTCCTGCCTCAGCCTCCCAAGTGCTGGGATTACAGGCGTGCGCCACCACGCCCGGCTGTTTATTTATTTTTATGGCCGGCTCAGCCTGCCCTGAGGGCAGGGCTGGCACAGCTTGTGGTGCCTGGGGTCGAACTGCGGTCCCTGCAGCCGCCCAAGCTTTCCTAAGCAGGCGCTTTAGACCACTGAGCCATCCCGCCAGGGGGGCCCCCATACATTTTCTAACCTAATAGCCTTTGCATTTGTTACCCGCTCCTGGAATGCTCGAATGTCCACATGATTTACATACTCTGCTCCTTCAACTCTTTGTTCAGATATCACTTTCTTTTTCTTTTTTTTTTTTTTTTTTTTTCTGTCTTTTTGAGACAGGGTCTCTCTATGCAGTTCTGCAGTTCAGGCTGGCCTTGAGCTCACTTTGGTAGCCTGGGCTGGTCTCGAACTTGCACTGATCTTTGTGCCTCAGCCTCCCAAATGCTGGGATTACAGGCATGCGCCACCATGCCCAGCTGGATATCACTTTCTTTGGCAAGGTCCTTACCACTCTGTTTTAAATCAGAACATCTTATACTCTGGAACTCTCACTTACTTGTAATGTATTTTTCTCCAAGGTATATACCATCATCTGTTTCATGTCTTTTTTCTCTTTCTCTTTCTTTCTTTCTTTCTTTTGTCTTTTTGAGACAGGGTCTCATTATGCAGTTCAGGCTGGCCTTGAGCTCACTTTTGTAGCCCAGACTGGTCTTGAACTCGCACCGATCCTCCTGCCTCAGCCTCCCGAGTGCTGGAATTACAGGTGTGCGCCACCACTCCCGGCACTCCTTTTTTTTCTTATTACCTCTCCTTCCCTCTTCCTTCTCCCTCCTTCCCTTTAGAATACAAGCTTCATTATTTTTTGTTGTTGTTGTTTAGATACTGTTTCCCTAGTGTCTAGAATGCTGCTTGTCACATATATGTTAAAAGAATAAATATGCTGAAAACTATTAAAAAGATTGAGGATTCTTGGGTGATGTATTTCCTCTTTCTATTTGGCAAGTAAGAATATTAACCCAGGGCCAGGGAGTGCCTACCTGGCAAGGGCAAGGTCCTGAGTTCAATTCCTGGTACCACCAAAATAAAGAAAAATATCAACCCAGGTATAGGTGAATTGCCGATCCTAGGTTTAATATCTAAGACCATAATTTAAATTACTTTGCTTAATAATCTGGATCCTGCAGGGGTTATTGGGAAGCCCAGTTCAATAATTCATTAAATGAACCAGAGACCTGAAAAACAAATGTTGAATGACACAGATATGGTCCCTGTGTTAGGGTAGAGAAGCACACTGCGTGAAGGAAGACTCCAAGAGACGTTCTCTCATGTAAAAAGCAAGGGGATTTTATTTTCCAACCATGCGTGGGGCTCACTGAATGCGCAGGAACAGAGAGCCCGGAACAGAGTGTGGGCAGTGTTTTTAAGCCCACAGACAAAGGCAGGAGGAGTTTTGCAGGCGCGGTTACAGAAGCAAATGGCATTGGTTTGTTTGTTTATTTATTTATTTATTTATTGTTTCAGAATCTTTGTTTATTCACTCATTTTTATGGCCGGCTCAGCCCGCCCCGAGGGCAGGGCTGGCGCTGCTTGTGGTGCCGGGGATTGAACCGCGGTCCCTGAAGCTGCCCAAGCTTTCCCAAGCAGGCGCTTTAGACCACTGAGCCATCCTGCCAGGCATTGGTTAATTTAAATGATTTTTTTTTACATTTATTGGTGGAGATACCTATGAGGAAGTTCAGAGTTGAGCTACAAGGACGCTTCCTAATGTTCAGTCAGGGTGCATTCCGCAAATTCCATTACATCTTTGTAACTATGGGTCAGGCTTATCTACAGGGGAAAAGTATGTGGAAAGGGCCATGTGGGTTTTGTAAAAATCTCTCTTACACCTGCATTCGGAGCTTCATTTCTCTAGGAAAAAAACAAGATGTATAAAGAATTACATGAAAAAAAAATATGAGGAAGGTTATTTCAGGTAGTACTCAGTGCTATGAAGGAATACAGGGGCTGGGGAAATAGCTCAATAGAATAAGTGCTTGCCTGGGGCCTGAGTTCTATCCCCAATCCCACAAAAAAAAGGAATACGGTGAAATTTAACAATACAGATAGAAGCCGGGCATGGTGGCTCACGCCTGTAATCTCAGCACTTGAGAGGCTGAGGCAGGAGGATCAATGTGAGTTCGAGACCAGCCTGGGCTACAAAAGTGAGCTCAAGGCCAGCCTGAACTGCACAGTGAGATCCTGTCTCAAAAAGACCAAAAAATAAAATAAAAGGGAGTGTCTAGAGCCAAAAACAAACAACAACAACAAAAAAAAAAAACAATACAGGTAGAGATGTGGCATGTTTCTTGAGTTTACATCACCATATTTTTCTAAAGGGAAAATACTTGAAAGCCAAATCTAGGAGAAGAGATTCTCATGGGGGACAACTTCATGGGTGAATATCCCTGAGGCAAAAATGAGTTTAACATGTTTGAACAATCAGAAATTGACTGGGACCAGAGCCAGGTAGGAGAGGAGGAGACTCAGTATAACAGGTAGAAACTATAATATTGAGAGGATATCAGTTTGGGTATAAGAAATCTGTGAATAGGGCCTGGCAGGATTGCTCAGTGGTCTAAAGGCCTGCTTAGGAAAGCTTAGGCGGCTGCAGGGATGGTGGTTCAATCCCTGGGACCACATGCTGCATCAGCCCTGTCCTCAGGGCAGGCTGAGCTGGCCATAAAATAAATAAACAAAAGTTCTGAAACAAGAAAAAAAAGAAAGAAATATGTGAGTAGAGCTGCCATGCCCTAAATCAGGTAAATATCCTCTCAACCACTATTTGCCTAATCTTCCTTCTACACCACACCCCCCAGTTTTTCAGCCTTATTCACTTGTATACAGTGGCTACTTAATATTTCTGTTGTGTTCAGGGACCACCAAGATGTTCCTCCCTTCAAGCCCCAATCATGCTGCTCTCGGGACATGAAGGAGAAGTGTACTGCTGCAAGTTTCACCCCAATGGCTCCACTTTAGCATCTGCAGGATTTGACCGGCTGATACGTAAGATATAGTTGTGCTGTTTTGATTTTGATTTTTCAGTACTGGAGAAGAAACACGGGGTGCTGTACCATTGAGCTACATTCTCAGCCCTTTTGTTCTTTATTTTGAAATTATTTCACTAAGTTCCCCAGGTTGGATTTGAACTTGGCAATCCTCTTGCCTCAGCCTCTGAGCAGCTGGGATAGTACCCATGCCCAGCTAGACAAGTTTTACCCTCTGCTAAATACTGATTAGATTTTTTTTAAATGGAAGCCAAGGCATACCTCAGTTGTACAGTGCTTGCCTACTATGCACAAGGCCCTGTGTTTGATTCCTAATATTATTTTATTTTTGTCTTTTTGAGACAGGGCCTCACTGTGCAGCTCAGGCTGACCTTGAGCTCACTTTGTAGCCCAAGCCAGTCTCAAATTTGCAGAACCTTTGTTTGTTTACTCATTTATTTTTATGGCTGGCTCAGCCTGCCCCGCGGGCAGGGCTGGCGCAGCATGTGGTGCCGGGAATCGAACCTCAGTCCCTGAAGCTGCCCAGGCTTTCCCAAGCAGGCGCTTTAGACCACTGAGCCATCCCACCGGGCCCTCGCTGTATTTTCTTAATCAGCCTTGTACAGTCATAGGTATGTGATCTTGAAATTGTGACTTCCTAGGTTTTCTGTGTCATTTTACAGACTGTTTCCAGACTCAAGACAAATAGGTAGGGGTAGAAAAAAAATAAATTTTCAAAGTTATATTTTTTAACCTTAAGAATTGTAGAAATTATTATTTTAGTGTCAGGAAAATTGGTTCACTTCTTAAAACCAGTAGTATCCTAGGAAGTATAATTTCATTACTGTTGATCAATAAACTCACAAGTAACCTCTGCACAGCCAGTATGCACAGCTTACAGTACTTACAGAAGTCCTGTCTTCCTAACAGTGCTGTGGAATGTCTATGGTGACTGTGATAATTATGCCACACTGAAAGGACATAGTGGAGCAGTGATGGAGCTCCATTATAACACAGATGGCAGGTGAGTTGCTCATAGTGGAATGACGCTTGCTTCTCAATTCATTTTTCTTTGCACCTTTTTACCTTTCCTCCTTGAGCTTCCCCTTTCAGCAGACCTTCCTGTCGCAAACTGCTACATTTGTGGTAGCCGCTTTGTTCTCTTACTGTAACTTCAGTAAAGTGTACACAAGCAATTATAAATGCATTGTCACAGTTTTCTAACATTAGTATTTCAGACAAATTTAGTTTTCCCTGTAAGATATAAAATGTAATATTTTATATATAGCTGTTTTTATTATGGAAGTAACAAAATACTACTCTGAGAAACCACAAAAAAACAGTAATAAGCCAGGTTCATGGGAGGGCACATACCTATAGTTCCAGCAATCCTAGAGGCTAAGGCAGGAAGATGACATATCAGAGCCTGGCTCGGACAACTTAGTGATTGAACAAAAAAACACTGCTTCAAAATATTAATGGCTAGGAATGTAGCTCAGTGCAAGGCCCATGGGTGGATGAGTTGATTGGTTTTTGAGATGTGGTCCTGGTACATAGTCCAGGCTGGCTACAAATTCACAGCAATTCTCTGTCTCAGCTTCCCAAATGCTGAGATTATAGACATGTATCACCATACCCTACTCTCAAGATTGTTTATAAGACTATATAATCTTACCTGTGGTATTATTTCTTTAAATAGTAGAGAAAAGTGGTTATATGAAGTGAATTAATCCCATTTTTAATGAGAAATGATCTTGGTGAATATTGTTTTCCTGGGAGATGGAGGTATTAGCACAGGCCAGCCTTGAATATAGGCCTCAGCCTCTTTAGTATTAGTGCTGATGTTACAGGTGTGCACTCCCGTGCCTGGGTGATTATATTCATGACATTTAAAATGTTAGGGTTCCTGAATTCATTCCCTTGTACTGCAAAAAATAAATAAATAAATAAATAATGAAATAAAATCTTAGAATGTTTGATCAACTGACACATAGTATTATATACTTTTTAAGTAAAGTAAGCATTGTATTTACCTGATTTTTATACCTGTGCATAATTACTACTAATAGTTTAGGTACTGGGGATCAAACTCAGGACCTTTCACTTGCCAGACATGTGCTTAAACCATTGAGCTATCTCCTTGGCCCCTGTGCATAATTATTTTAAAAAGCATCATAGATGCTAGTCATGGTGACACACCCTTGTAATCCCAGCCCTCAGGAGGCAAGAAAATCATTACAAGTGTGAGACCAGCCTGGCTGCAGTGTGAGCTCAAAGCCAGCCTGAAATGCATAGTGAGATCCTGTCTCAAAAAAAGACAAAAAAAAAAAAAAAAAAAAAAAAAAAAAAAAAAAAAAAAAAAAAAAAAAAAAAAAAAAAAAGCATCAGGGCTGAGGATATAGCTCAGTGGTACAGCACTTGCTGGCAAGTACAAGGTCATGAATTCATTCCTGGGACCCAGAAAAAAAGAAAATAAATAAATAATTTTTAAAGAAATCATGAAATTAAATAGAACTTATCCTCAGAGATATAATACTTTGATTTGTAGAGCAAGGATTAAGTTACTTTTGGATCTGGAATTATGGTACTCTGTCTTCTGTGGCAGCAGGCAATGATTAAACAATTCCAAGTTAGGGAATCTCTAATGTGTTCTCTATCACAAGTGAGGAAAAATTTGAGAACTGCTACATTAAGGTATGAGGCAAGATCTTTTCTTTTTTTGTTTCTTTTTAAAGAATTTTTTATTTTATTTTTTCTTGTTTCAGAACTTTTGTTTATGTATTCATTTTCATGGCCAGCTCAGCCTACCCTGAGGGCAGGGTTGGCACAGCATGTGGACCTGGGATCAAACCTAGGTCCCTGCAGCCGCCCAAACTTTCCTAAGCAGGCGCTTTAGACCACTGAGTTATCCCGCCGGGCCCCTAGGCAAGATCCTTTCTTATCCCAAAACAAAACAAAAACCCTGAGACTAGGCAAGTGTAAACTTTTCATACATAGGTAAGGTATTCTAGCTTCATGTTCCATATTGGCAGAGCACAGTTAGTGGTTTGGAAGAATTTAGTGTATTTGGGGAGGTGGGCAAGATAGATCGTTATTATCTTCACTTATCTCTTCTGTGTTTTCTCTCTTCCCTTCTAGTATGCTCTTCTCTGCATCCACAGATAAAACTGTGGCAGTATGGGACAGTGAAACAGGCGAGAGAGTTAAAAGGCTGAAGGGACATACTTCCTTTGTAAATTCCTGTTACCCAGCCAGGAGGGGGCCCCAGCTTGTCTGCACAGGCAGTGATGATGGTACAGTTAAGGTACGTATCTCTAGTCTGCTGTAGTTTGAGTTGACATAATATGAACCTCTCTTCCCTTCCCATATGTGCTGTACTTTCCCCTGAACAATTAATTTTAGCAGTCATTTCCCAAACACTCAAAATTTTCTTCGTCTAAAATAATATGCACTGTTTTAATTACCCTGTAGAGTAATGTTAAAACCATAGAATAAATGACTGGAGTAAAATGGGCCATGTGCATTTCATTTGATTTGTTTGGTTTGGTTTGGTTTGGTTTTGGTATATTGTTCTTGTTGGTTTTGTTTTGGTTTGGTAATACTGACAGTTGAATTCAAGGACTTCACACCGATCCATATCCCCTTATATCTTGTTTACTCTTTTCTTCTCGATGGGACAAACAGGACACCCAAAATGAAGGAAGGAAAGGTTTATTTAGCTCACAGTTACTGGAGGTTTCAGTCCATACTTGGCTGGCTCCAAGGCAGAGAGGTACATAGCAGAGAGCAGCACTTCATAGTGGTGGACAGCAACAATAGCAGTAGAGAGGGAGTCTGTCTCTCTTATATTACATTCAGATCCTGGCTCAGGATATCCCTCTCAGACCACACCCATAATCGCAGCAGTACTCAGACCCATAATCTCATCCTTGGATCACCCATAATCCCAGTGGATCATGATTTAAACTCAAACTCTAGAAATCCTCACCCCATGACTACATGAGGCTTTGGGGGCACAACTAGATAGAAACCATAGCACCAACCCTTTCTTTAATTTTTATATTGAGCCAGGGTCTCCCCTAGTTTTGCCCAAGCTGGGCTTGAATTTAATTTTTGTGTTTCATCCTTCAACCACCACACTTGGTTTAACTGTTGTGTGGTCTTGAGCCATTTGTGTTCCTGAACCTGTTTTCTTGTTTGCTTTGTTTCTTTCTTTGCTTTGGTTTTTCAAACAGTTTTGATATATAGTTTAGTCTGTCCTTACATTAACTGTGTGACACAAGTTGGCCTCCAATTTGTGATACTCCTGCCTCAGCTTCCTGATTGCTGGATTACAAGGTCCACCACCACATCTGGCCTCAGTTTCTCTGTCAGGCAAGTGGCAGTAATATAAATGTTTTACATGGACATTATTGTGAAATTATATAAAAGGCTATGTAAATTCTGTAGCCCAGGAGGGGACCTGAAAGGTCATTTAGTGCAATGATTTCCAGTCTCTGTATTACAGTCACCTGACAAACTTATTTAAACTGTTCAAATTCTGATTGAGTTGATATGGAATGAGACTCTTAAATTTTTTTTTTTTTTTTTTTTTTTTTTTTTTTTTTTTTTTTTTTTTTTTTTTTTTTTTTTTTTTTTTTTTTTTTTTTTTTTTTTTGAGACAGGGTCTCATAATGCAGTTCAGGTTGGCCTAGAGCTCACTTTTGTAGCTCAGGCTGGTCTTGAACTCGCACTGATCCTCCTGCCTCAGCCTCCCAAGTGCTAGGATTACAGGCGTGCGCCACCACGCCCGGCGAGACTCTTAAATTTTTAAAGTGTTGGTTGTGACCTTTCAAGAGCCACTAATTGCATCGAGTTTCCTCATGTTATCAATAAAGAAAATGAGATCTAAAAGTAACTTAAAAGACATACAAGGACACTCAGTGCTTCATCGTATCAATCATTACATTTTTTTCTTTGGTACTAATTTTGGATTCTTAGATTGGGGGAGATGGTTTGCCAAGTATCAAACTCAGGTTCTTGCAGTTATCAGGCAACTATATGAGTGGACTTCAAAGTCATACAACTGAGAAACAGGACAACTTATTGGTGGGTGGTGGTGTGGTAATGCTGGAGATTAAATCCAGAGCCAGGCAAATGTTCTACCACTGAGCACCAGCTCTGCTTTATTTATTGATAGGTTTTTTGTTTTGTTTTGGTGGTAATGTTTAAATACTATACTCTAGGCAGTTTGACTCTAAAAATTAAAATATTAAGTATTAGTCACCAAGAGAACACATCTGTAAGCAAAATACATTCTGCTGTGGGGGAGGGAGGGGTGTTGAGAAAGAATCTCACTATGTAGCTATGTAGTACAGGCTTCATATAACTTGCTTTATATCCCAAGTGGACCTCAAACTCCTGGTAATCCTGTCTTGGTTTCCCAGGCTCTGGGATTATAAACATAAACCACTATGTCTGGCTGAGTACATCCTACTTAAAAGCACTTAATTCTGACAGAACTAGATTTACTGACTATATCCCACCCCACCCCTGATACTGAGAATTAACCCCAGCACATTTATACTGTGCTGCATCCCAGGGCTTCTCACCCCACATCCATAGCATTGTCGTCACCTCCAGGTACTGGGGGTCCAACCCAGAGGCTCTATCCCTGAGCTACATCTGCAGACCTTTTCATTTTTAATTTCCAGATAGTCTTAATGAGTTTCTTCACTGGGACTCAAATTTTCAGTCCTCTTACTTCATCCTCAGTGTTTGGATGATAGGTATATGCCACCATACCAACCTTTTGCTTTTGGGTGTTGGTAGGTGGGTATTGGTGGGAGGCATCAAACTTTTGGGGCCTTAACACCTTCCGTAAGCTTGGGCTACTAACCTATGTCCCCAGCCCTTTTGCTTTTTAAATGATTTTTAAAAATAAAGGTAGTTAAGCTGGGCGTGGTGGCGCACGCCTGTAATCCCAGCACTCAGGAGGCTGAGGCAGGAGGATCGGTGCGAGTTCAAGACCAGCCTGGGCTACAAAAGTGAGCTCAAGGCCAGCCTCAACTGCATAAGGAGACCCTGTCTCAAAAAGACAAAAAATAAATAAATAAATAAATAAATAAAATAAAGGTAGTGGTATTGACACTGAATATTTACTGTGAGTTGTTTTTCTTTTATCCTTTTAAATTTTGTGCAAGGTCTCACTTCGCAGCTCAAACTCCTGTTAGCAGCCTTCCCAGCACTGGGATTAAGGGCACATATCACCATGCCTGGACTCAGTCACACTCAGCGTGCCTGGGAGTGAGGCCTGCGCAGTATATGAGCCAAGGATGAAACCCTAGCCTCTATGTTTGCCTAAACTGGGGCTTAGTCCACTGAGCTATCTCACCAGCCCTTGTGAGTTGTTTTTCTGCTGAATAATAGTTTATATTTGTGTAGTCACTTGGTACTTCTTTTTTTTTTTTTTTTCTTGTTTCAGAACTTTTGTTTGTTTATTCACTCATTTTTATGGCTGGCTCAGCCCATCCCAAGGGCAGGGCTGGCGCAGCATGTGGTGCCGGGGATCGAACCTCGGTCCCTGAAGCCGCCCAAGCTTTCCCAAGCAGGCGCTTTAGACCACTGAGCTATCCTGCCAGGCCCAGGTACTTCTTGATGGTTACCTAGGAAGAGAGTCCCTGGCTTAGGACTGATTTCTGAGCCCAGAGTCCTATCCTAAGTGTGCTGTATGTGGAGTCTTCACAGTAGTTATTTGCTGATTAGCATTTGAAAGAAAGTGAGAAACTGGGCATAGAGGCGCCTGCCTCTAATCCTACCATTCTGGGACACTGAAGCCAAAGGATTTCAAATTCAAATCCAGCCTAGGCATTCATTTAGCAGTTGAATGAGACCTTAATAAAAAAACAAAAAATACAGGGGTCGGAGAGATAGCTCGAAGGCATACACACCTACTTGGCAAGCACAGGGACTCTAGTTAGTTCTCTTGGCCCCACATGCCTTGCAGTCTCAGCCCCGGGTACCTGGGTGTGCCATCTCAGCACCAAATTCAGGTGCCCACCATCCGGTGAACCAGGTATGGTGGCATATACCTTTAATCTCAGGACTCAAGAGGTTGAGCCTAGCCGGGCGTGGTGGCTCACGCCTGTAATCCCAGCACTTGGGAGGCTGAGGCAGGAGGATTGGTGCGAGTTCGAGACCAGCCTGGGCTACAAAAGTGAGCTCAAGGCCAGCCTCAACTGCATAGCGAGACCCTGTCTCAAAAAAAAGACAAAAAAAAAAAGAGGTTGAGCCAGCAAGATTGAGGCAAGAGGATCACTGTGAGTTCAAGGCCAGCCTGAACTATGTAGTAAGACCCTGTCTCAAAAAACAAAGTGACGTGTTTTTCACATCATTGTTCCTACTACCCGATAGATGGAAATAACCCAAACCTTCAGTGGATAATAGTAATGATATGGTATTCATCCCTTTTCCTGTCTATTCTGCAAGTTTTTATAGTTTTTTTTTCTTTTTAAGAATTTTATTTTCTTTTATTCTATTTTTTCTCACTTCAGAACTTTTGTTTATTTTTGTTCGTTTTATTTTTATGGCCAGCTGAGCCTGCCCTGAGGGCAGGGCTGGCACAGCATGTGGTGCCAGGGATGGAACCATGGTCCCTGCAGCCGCCCAAGCTTTCCTAAGCAGGCGCTTTAGACCGCTGAGCCATCCTGCCAAGCCCTATAGTTTATTTCTTACATTTAAGTTTTTGGCCCATGTTCTTGATTTTATTTATCATGTAAGGTAAATTTTTTTTTTTAATTGATACTACAGATTGCAGATTTAACCCCAGGACCTTCCTCACACTTGCTAGGCAAATGCTACATTCCCAGCCTAGCTTCATTCTTAGTGGGTTTGGGGGATGTTGGAGATAGAACTGCATCCTTGGCACAGGACTACATACCCACTCCTTTTGAAATTTTTTAAGAACAGTCTTGCTGAGTTGCCCAAACTGGGCTCAAACCTGCAGATTCTCCTGCATCAGCCTCCCATAGTGCTGAGATTACAACCAAATACCACCATACCTGGCTCTTAGCTTCATTCTTTTGTTTTGGTTGCCCGATTGTCCCAGCACTCATTTGTTTAAAAGACTGTTTGCATGCTATGCACCAGCCCTGTCCCTGGGCACACTGGTGGAGTGGTAGTGCGTGCCTATAATAACAGCACTGGGGAGCTGAAAACAGGAAGATCACTGAGTCTCAGCAGCATAGTGAGACCCTATACCAAATGCATTAAAAAAAATTTTTTTTTAATTTTTAAGCTGGATGTGGTGGCACATGACTATAATCTCAGCACTTGGGAGGCTGAAGCAGGAGGATCAGTATAAGTTCAAGATCAGCCTGGGCTACAAAAGTGAGCTCAAGGCCATCCTGAACTGCATAGTGAGACCCTTTCTCAAAAAGACAAAATAATAATATTAATAATTTTAAAAATAAGACTTTGCATATCCCAGTTTTTGCTTAAAAGTAGACATTTAGTAAGGTTTTTTTTTTTTTTTTCATTGATTGATTATTTTGAAACAGAGTTTAATAATACTGCCTAGGCTGGACTTGAACTGGTTACCTCCTATGTAGCTGGGACTACAAAGGCGACCCACTTCACTTTTTTATTTGGTGACTTATTGAACTAATTTTGTAAACTCTTCCTTTTTTTTTTTTTTTTTTTTTTTTTAACTTTATTTATGTTATGTCCACATCAGCCTGCCTGGGGTGGGGCTGGCATAGCATGTGGTGCCAGGGATAGAACCATGGTACCTACAGTTGCCTAAGCTTGCCTAAACAGGTGCTTTAGACCACTGAGCTATCTTGCTGGCCCCAAATGCATTTGGTTGCTACAGGGTCTCACTGTGCAACTGGGACTCATAGTGATCCTCCTGCTTTCATCCTTCCCAGTGCTGGGAATACATGTATGTGCCATGACACCAGGACACCGGCCAGCTCAAGGAGTGTGGGGGCGGGGCTGGCATGGCGTGTGGTGCCTGGGATTGAACCTAGGTTCCTGTGTTTGCCTAAACAGGCACTCAGCTTGCTGAGCTATCTCGCTGGCCCAATAAACTCTTCTTTATACTATTTTACTACTGAAATCTTTTTCTGTTAGCTTTATGGTCAGCTGTGGTATTTACTGTGATTGACTCTGTGTGTTAGACCTTGTTGCCTTCAAATCTTGACCAGGCAGATTGCAGTTCCAGGTTATCTTTTACTTCAGGTAGACCCTGAAAGTCAACCAGAGGTGAGAGTTTAGGGCCTTCTTAGTTATTTTCTGAATCCACAAGTGGCTTTCTAAATTCCCTAGAATGTGAGGAGCTGGGGAGATAGTTCTGTGGCACAAGTGCCTGCCTGACAAGTACAAGATCATGAGTTTGCATCCCAGTCCCGCCAAAAATAAATAAAATAAAATAAAATAAAATCCCCTGGGATGTGTCCAAGCTATTAATAGTGTGCAAGCACCGCCCCACCCCTTTTTTCTGCTTTTGCAGCCTTTTCCTCCCAAGCATTTTGGTTACCCTGCTTGCTCTTTTAGTCCTTGCCCCAGTCATCAGAGACAATTGCATTTGTCTTTAAATGTCAAGCAAAATAAATGTAAACCAGTCTAGTTCATCTGTCAGAGAGCCACCAGATGTGAAGAAGAGAGAGGAAAAAAAAAAAAAAAAAAAGCAGTAGCACAGCTGTTTGACAATAAAGAATAAAGTCCTGCTCCCTCCAGTGGAGAAGAGATCAGAGCTAGAGGAGGCTAAATCACTAGAGATCTCTTACTAGATCACTTGAGTGGTCTTTGTTTTTTCATAGCTTTCCTTTTCAATTAGTTCTTTAATTCTGATAGAGTTAATTCTTTTTTTTTTTTTCTGGTGTCAAACCATTTTGATTTAAAAAGGTAAAAATACCACATACTGGGGCCCGGCGGGATGGCTCAGTGGTCTAAAGTGCCTGCTTGGGAAAGCTTGGGCGGCTTCAGGGGCCACGTTTCGATCCCTGGCACCACATGCTGCGCCAGCCCTGCCCTCGGGTCGAACTGAGCCGGCCATAAAAATGAGTGAATAAACAAACAAAGGTTCTGAAACAAGAAAAAAAAAATAAATAAAATAATTCTTAAAAAAAAAATACCACATACTTTGCATAACATAGATATATATTGTGTTTTTAAACAGAAGTGATTATTTTATTTCACACAATTGATCTTCTACAAGACTCAATACTAGATGCATTTCTTGTAAAAGACCAGCTATGGCTATGGTGAAGAGAAAGAACAATTCACAAGACTTGACTTGAAAAATAGAAATGCCATAAACTAAAAGAGATTTTGAACTTGAAATATATGAAGAGGTTACACATTTGAAATAAAGAACAGTTCCAGTGTGATGAAAGTTATGAAAAGCAGGTTCTAAGTAAGTGTGTAACAAACATTAAGAAGCATCTGATAACAGTGGGTGAGTTCTGGGTAGTGTATTCTTTTGACCTATTTTACAGATAATAATGATAGAGTTAATTCTGATTTTGTGTGTGTGTGTGTGTGCAACAAAATTAGCTGTCTTTGTAAAGAGAAAGGCCTTTTGATATTTCCTATTGTCATTTTTCCCTGACTTTTCCACTTTTAAAAAAATAGGTTGGGCCAATGAGATCACTGAGCGTACTAAAGCATCTGCTTGGGCAAACTTAGGCAAGCACAGGGACTGCAGTTCAATCCCCAGCACCACATACTGCACCAACTATGCTACTAGGGTGGGCTGAGCTGGCTACAGAGTGGCACTGGCATAGACCTATAATCCCAGTATTGGAGAGGCTGAAAAACACTATTGCTACAAGTCCAAGCAACGTAGTCAGAACCTGCAACAACCAAATACAGTGAGGAAAAAGAAAAAACTTTTTAAAATTATACATTATGGGCCAGCAAGATGGTTCAGTGGTCTAAAGCACGTGCTTAAGAAAGCTTAGGCAACTGTAGGGACCTGGGTTCAATCGCTGGCCCATGGCTATGCCAGCCCCACCCCCAGGGCAGGCTGAGCCAGCCATGTCAGCAGTTCTCAACCTGTGGGTTGAGACCCCGGTGGGGGTTGAATGACCAAAACACAGGGGTTGCCTAAAGCCATTCCAAATCATAACTGTAGCAAAATTACAGTTTTGAAGTAACCACCAAAATTATTTTTTGGTTTGGGGTCACCACAACATGAGGAACTAACTGTATTGCAGGATCATGGCATTAGAAAGGTTGAGAACCACTGTTATAAGCGACAGCCAAATAGTTCAGCAGATTAAAACTCATGCAAGCAGACGCAGGGGCCAGGGGTTCTATCCCCGAGCCTAACCAGTTGTCCTGCCTCAGCATTCAGAGTAGCAGTGATGATACATATGTTACTTATTCATACTTTAATAAAGGAGTCTGAGCAAAGCACAGAGGGATAAACCTATAGTTCCAGCTACTTAGGAAGCTGAGGCAGGTGAAACACAAAAGTCTTAAAACAAAAGTGATAAACTTTCAAATACATTGACAAAATTATGGTCTTTTTCACCATGTATTGCTAGGATATTCAAAAAAATTTCTAAATGAGGTCCCTGTCAGAGGTATACAGAGTTCTTTGGTTCAGGAATACACTGGTGATTGTTTCTTAAAGTGATGTTAACTAATAGACTAACTTTGCCTTTTCTTCAGCTTTGGGACATCCGGAAGAAAGCAGCCATCCAGACCTTTCAAAACACATACCAGGTGTTAGCTGTGACCTTTAATGACACAAGCGATCAGATTATCTCTGGTGGAATAGACAATGATATCAAGGTATGTCTGCTGTGTATGGTATAGCTGCCTTTCACCTATAGACACTCACTGAAGCAAGTCTTTGCATACTTCTAAGACGGGTAGCTTAGCACTTAGTATCATCTGAAAAGATAGTACCAATTTGAAGTTTGCCTTCTTTTCTGACTTCCTATATCACAGGTTATGTAGTAGCTCATCCAAATGCCTGTAAGGACCAAGCAGTTAATACGACTCAGTGTGAAGTCCTTGAGTAAAGGACTGTATTAGAAATAGTATGTTTCATTCCCTGCTTAAAGACAACTTAGTCTTTTCTATTTTTTGGTCTGTTTGTTTGTTTCTGGCAGTGTTACGCTATATAATCCAAGTTGGCTTTGAACTCCACTATATAGCCCAGCCTGGCCTCAAACTCAAGGTGATCCTCCTGCTTCAGCCTCCTGAGGTCCCTAATGGCTGAGTAGTCCCTTTAAATAGGGCTTTAGGCCTCTCCTGTGTACTGCATACCATCAATTTTCACAGATCTTATTTTCTTATTTCTTACTTTCTCTTCTGCTTTTCTACTTTTTTTCTCATCTGGATTTCATCATGCCATGTTTCCTTGCTATTTCTTGGTGGGTCTTCACCCTCTACAACTGTACTTCTGTAAAAAGGTAATAGTGGTAATGATAGCAATGATAATCCTGTTACCTTCTAATACTACATAGCACTAAATGTTGTATTACCATCCTTAAAGCTTAATGCTAGTATTGCCATTTTATGGATGAAACAGTCAGAGGCAGTGTGGTGATACACGCCAGTGTTCTGGGAGACTGAGGCAAAGAAATGATTGCAGACCGCCTGGCCTCTGCTTCCTTTGACCCATGGATGCTATTGTTTTCGGAGTCATCAGTGATCTCCTGTTGCTAATTCCAATGAATCCATCTAGTCTTTTTTTTTTTTTTTTTTTTTAGCATTATCTTACATACATCTTCAGTGATTCATTGTCCTTCTTTTATTATTGGAATATCCAGTAATTTAAGCATGGCATGATGGCATATTCCTATAATCCACTGCACTGAAAGGCTGAGGGGCCATGGAGATAGCTCAGTGGAATAAGCGCTTGCCTGGCAAGCACAGGGTCCTGAGTTCAATCCCCAGTTCCTCAAAAAAGAAAGGCTGAGACAAAAGGATCACAAGTTTAAGCTGAACTTAGGCACCTTGGTGACTTAGCAAGGTTTTGTCTCAAAATTTAAAGGGAAAGGGGCCTGACAGGATGGCTCAGTGGTCTAAAGCGCCTGCTTAGGAGAGTTTAGGTGGCTGCAGGGACCGAGATCCAATTCCCGCCACCGCATGCTGTGCCAGCCCTGCCCTCAGGGCAGCTGAACCGGCCATAAAAATAAATAAACAAAAGTTCTGAAACAGGAAAAAAAAATTTTCTTTTTTAAAGGGAAAGGTAGCTCAGTGTAAAGACCTGACTTCAGTCCACAGTTCTAGATGGGGGCAGTCAGTAATTTGATAAGTGGCCAACCATATTGCTGAATGTTTATGCTTCATATGTGTCATGGTCACAAGTTATGCTGCTGTGGGCATATTTGCATGAAACTTTCTTTGCTTGTTTCCTTTGACTACATTTCCAATTAAAAATGGATGTAAAAAGAGGAATCAAAATACACCATGTATAGGTACAAATATGCAGAATGATGACTATGATCATTATGGTCATGGATATCTAAAATGTACCAATAAGCTTATTTTTTTAAAAAAAAAAAAAAAGGGGGGGGGGAGCTGGGGAGATAGCTCCGAGGCACAAGTGCCTGCTGGGCAAGTGCAAGGTCGTGAGTTCGAACCCTGGTCCCACAAAAAAAAAAAAAGAAAAGAAAAGAAAAAGTCACATTTGAGGAGTTAGCAGATTGTAGCGGCAGCAATGAATAGAATATTTCAAATCAGGTTGCTGTAGTTTTTGCCCCTCAATATATAAGAGACATGCTGGACAGATATGAGAGTTTGTTAGAGTATAGTCTCCTATCTAAAAATAGCCTTAACATGCTTAGGGAAAGTAGTTATCCTTCAGCCCAGAAGCACTCCTACTTATCCTCAGGCTTTACACCTTTTTCTAAAACAGGTACAAGAGAGGTTCCTGGGGCCCAGCGGGATGGCTCAGTGGTCTAAAGCGCCTGCTTGGGAAAGCTTGGGCGGCTTCAGGGACCACGGTTCAATCCCCGGCACCATATGCTGCGCGAGCCCTGCCCTCAGGGTGGGCTGATCCAGCCATAAAATGAGTGAATAAAACAAAGGTTCTGAAACAAGAAAAAAATAAATAAAATTTTAAAAAAAGAGAGATTCCTTTTTATTTATTTTTTTATTTTTGTTTTTATTTTTATTCATTTTAATGAGGGGAAAAAAAAGATAAAATAGCAATGAAATACTTTCAAAACAAGTTAGTAGGATGGTTACAATAATTAATACCATGCATATTGTTGTCTTCATAGTAGTTATTCACAGGACAAGATGCAGACCTGATATTGTATCTAAACAGTATTAGTACAGGGCCTGGTGGGATGGCTCAGTGGTCTAAAGCACCTGCTTGGGAAAGCTTGGGTGGCTTCAGGGACCGCGGTTCAATTCCCGGCACCACTTGCTGCGCCAGCCTTGCCCTCGGGGCGGGCTGAGCTGGCCATAAAAAATGAGTGAATAAACAAAGGTTCTAAAACAAGAAATAAATAAATAAATAAATACATTTTTAAAAATATTTTTAAAAATAAATAAATAAACAATATTAGTACAAACTTTTATTCTCAATGAACTAAGACATACTAGCTGTATATCTGTCCTAACTCTCTTGTGTGTGTGTGCACATATATGTACATATAAGCCGGGCATGGTGGCACACGCCTGTAATCCCAGCACTTGGGAGGAGGCAGGAGGATCAGTGTGAGTTTGAGACCATCCTGGACTACAAAAGCAAGCTCAAGGCCAGCCTGAGCTGCATAGCGAGACCCTGTCTCAAACACAGACACACACACACACACAAATATGTATACATTTTTTTAAAGTTTCTAATACTAGGAGAAAATAACATACTATAAATAGATTGTAAGTCAAAGATACAGTATGAATCGTAAAACAAAGTGTAATTAAACAATATTCAGAAAATTAAATATTAATTTAAAATTAAAATTAAATATTTCAAAACAATATTCCAAGATTCAAATCAGATAGTGAGTCCAACTTAGAGGCCAGAATGTTGTGTATCATGTGTATGAATCTGTAATCAATTCAGAGTACTCACATAGTATTTGAATAGGTTAATACATACAAAGGTATCAACTAAGAAAAAGTTTCCATAGTAGTAGACAATTACTAAGAATAAAATATAACATACCTGGACTGTGGTGGCACACACTTGTAATCCCAGCACTTGGGAGACTGAGCCAGGAGGATCAGTGCAAATTCGAGAACACTGAACTCAAGGCCAGCCTGAGCTGCATAGTGAGACCCTGACTTAAAGACATGTGCGTGCGCGCGCACACACACACACACACACACA
This sequence comes from Myocastor coypus, assembly GCA_004027025.1. Lineage (NCBI taxonomy): Eukaryota > Metazoa > Chordata > Mammalia > Rodentia > Myocastoridae > Myocastor > Myocastor coypus. The sequence continues at coordinate 5,211 of PVJA010028625.1, read as the reverse complement.
CACACACACACACACACAGAGCATCTAACATAAATACTGGAATGGCTAATATATGACCAGAACTTCTAACAGTTTAGGGATAGGTTATTGCACAAAGTTCTAGTATGTCATGAATGTGGACAGTGTCCATCATGCTTACTGGTGGCCAGGTGTCACTTGTGGGACTGAGCTACTGTTATTTGCTTGATATCCACCCTGAGTTTCCGGCTGGCCCCAGGCTGTCATGCATTAGGCCTGGTTGCTGGGTTGAATGAGATTCCAGTGGGCCCAGGGTGGTTTCACTCACGTGCCAGGCCTGGTTTCTGGGTTGAATAGATTCCTTTTTAATCAGAAACAAACTCAGGGAATGTCAAACCTGACTGAGACCTTAAATACTTGGCCCATCCCTGTTCAATGGCTGACTAAGATGAGGCCCTAGGTTAAGTGATGTGGCTATGTTCGCATTGTCAATCAGCCGCAGCACCAGGATTGGGACCCTATCTTCCAAGCCTGCCAGTCTCTCCACTCTGACTTGTTGCCTCTAGTTACTCAATAGGTAACCTTGAAGGTGCTCACTATTCTTCAGCACTTGCTTGACAAATCACAATAACTCCCTCCACTTGTGCCTCAAAGAGCCCAATTCTCAGATTGGACATATAGCCCAGCAACAGAGCACTTGTTTAGCATTCACAAGGCCTGGTTTGATCCACAGCACCAAACTATAAATAAAAATTTGGTTCTTGTTTGCTTCTCAAATAGCACTGCCTATTTTTCAAACAGCAAATAGTGAATGGGAGCTCCTTTTGTGAGCATATATGACATTCTCTGGGGACTTTGTTCCTGGTGTTAGAGTTAGGAAGTCAGAGGAAAATGAAACAAAAAAAGAATTCTGCTTGAGGGTTTGAAAGTCTGACTGGCAGTCCTTTGGTGTTTTGTGTAATCCTGAGCTCTAGGTAAGATGGGAGTTTAATTGGTAGGTTTTTGTTCTTTTTTAATGTATTGGTTAAAGGGATAAAATAGATGCTTTTGGTTTACTACTCTCTGGTCTCATCTCTTCAGTTGTCTAAGCCAGAAAAATCTTTCCAGAATACAGATCTACCTAACTCATTCCCCTACTCTGAATCTTTTTATGATTTCACAGTTAAAGATAAAGTCAAAGGTGGGCATGTATAACCTCGGTGAGTGGTCTTTGCCTATATAGCTCCCAAGCTGCCTTCTCTTTGCCCAAGTCCCTACAATCTAGTAATTTTGTTGCATTGTGCTTTCATATATCGCCTTTGCCTAGAAGTCTGCTTCTACTTTGTCTAAATAAAAAAATACCAATTAAAAAAAAAAATGCCAGGGGCTGGGGAGATAGCTCCGAGGCACAAGTGCCTGCCTGGCAAGTGCAAGGTCGTGAGTTTGAACCCCAGTCCCGCAAAAAAAAAAAAAAAAAAAAAAAAAAAATGCCAGCCGGGCGTGGTGGCTCACGCCTGTAATCCCAGCACTTGGTTGGCTGAGGCAGGAGGATTGGTGCGAGTTCAAGACCAGCCTGGGCTACAAAAGTGAGCGCAGGACCAGCCTCAACTGCATAGCAAGACCCTGTCTCAAAAAGACAAAAAAAAAAAAACAAAAATGCCTTTCTCCTTGCCTACTTCCTATAGGTGCTTTGTTCTTGGTCAGTGCTTCTCTCTCACTCTTGTCCCTGTTCCAGAGGAGAGCTAATCCCATCTGTAGTGCTCAACCTGGTGTAGGCTTCTCAGTACTTGTTTACATGTGTTTCCTTGCTGGACTGAGTGTTCTTTGACAGCAGGGACTCTGTCTTTTTTAATCTCCAACAGTGCCAGCCTCTAATCAACTGCCCAAATGTTCATTGAGCAGCTGATGGGAGCATTTGCAAAATGTTTTGCTTAAATTACTGTTGTAGTCACTCTGGCAAATTCCAACTACTGGGAAAAATCTTGGCCAGGCATGGTGGCACACGCCTATAATCTGAGCATTCAGGAACCTGAAGCAGGAGGTTGGCCATGAGTTTGAGACTGGCCTGATATATGTAGTGAGTTCAAGACTGAATAAATGAGCGAAAAATCTTAAACATCAAAATTTTTTATATTATACTTATATAATTTTAAATGTAAATAATCATGACTTTTCAAATTACATATTAATGTATTCTAATAAATTTCTTTGCAGTGGCCAAGAATTACTGTTCAAGCTGGGGAGTGGGGCATGGTTTGAGACAGGGTCTTGCTAGGTAGTCTGGATTTGATTGAACTCACTTGTTGTCCTGGATGAACTCAAGCCAGAAGCAATCCTTCATTTCATTTCTGCCTAAATTTATTATTTTGAGATGATGTTTTGCTAGCTCACTGAGTTACCCAAACTTAATCGTGCCCTTGCCTTAACTCCTTAGGATGCTGGGATCATAGACATATTACCACACTGGTTTTTTTGTTTTGTTTTTTTTTAATTTCTTTATTTTCTTGTTTCAGAACCTTTATTTGTTTATTCATTCATTCTTATGGCTGGCTCAGCCCACCCCAAGGGCAGGGCTGGCGCAGCATGTGGTGCCGGGGATCGAACCGCGGTCCCTGAAGCCGCCCAAGCTTTCCCAAGCAGGCGCTTTAAACCACTGAGCCATCCCACCGGGCCACCACACTGTTTTTTATTAAGATTTCATCTTAATATTTGATATGGGGCGGGGAGATAGCTCCATGGTACAAGCACCTGCCTGGCAAGTATAAGGTCATGAGTTCAAACCCTGGTCCTGCAAAAAACAAAAAAAAAAAATTTTTATATATAATTAGTTTATATTTTCCCAGTTAAATGTAAAAACTTGGCCTCCCTTTTTAGAAAGACAAAGTTTTTTTTTCTGCTTGACAGAAGTCCTGTATTTTGTAGTGAAGTAATATTTGATTCAGAAACAAGTGTTTGTTTGTTTGTTTGTTTGTTTCTGTGGCCACCTCAGCCTGCCCTAGGGGCAGGCCTGATGCAGCATGTGGTACCAGGGATTCAACCACAGTCCCTGCACTTGCCTAAGCAGGCACTTTAGACCATTGGCCTGTCTCACCAGCCCCAGAGACAGATTTAAGGAGAGAATCCATTTCTCTAGGCTTTTGGTTCCTGAGTAATTCTATTTCCCTGCTATTATTTCTCAGTTTGATTTCTGAGAGTACTTTTTTGTTTTTGCAGGTCTGGGACCTACGTCAAAACAAGCTAACCTACACCATGAGAGGCCATGCAGATTCGGTTACTGGTTTGAGTTTAAGTTCTGAAGGTTCTTACCTCTTGTCCAATGCAATGGATAATACAGGTAACTTTGGAGAGGAACTTCCTTCCAAGATCCATTTTCCATGGAAACTTAAGAAAAGGATTAAATTAAAAAAAAAAAAAAAAGGATTAAAAATGGAGGGGAGAGGGCCTGTGGTGTGGTTGAGTGGTAGAGATGTAGTATATACAATGCCCTGGATTTGATCCACAGCACCACAAAAAAAGGAAGAACATGTGCCCTGAGATAAATGAGAGTTCAAGAGTTGAGGATGGGCCACAGATTCTTCCAGACAGTTGGGAGAAATGACATAATGAGAAAGCATTAGAGATGATCCAGAATCCAGTATTCTAGTGCCATGGAGACCTTGAACAACCTTATACATAGTCTTTCTCCTCTGTGGACATCAACTTCTGTATGGTTAAATATTAGAGAATAGGTTACTTACATTAGGCTAAATGCTGTACTATGCAGTGAATGCAAGATATAGCTGGTTAGATTAATGAGAAATTTGAGTCCTGTGATCCATTAAAGGTAGTTTTCCAGTGTTTGCAGAGAGCACTATATGGGTGATGGATAGACTAGTATACTGTCTTCTGATGAATGTTTTCTGGCCCAGATGGAAAGCATTGGTATGTAAAGAAGTCCTCATGAATAGGGCCTGCGGTGTAGTTCAGCAGATTTAGCGCTTGCTTAGAGGAAGCACAGGGGCCAGGGTTCAGGCGAGACTGGATGTGGTGGCGCCCATCTGTAATCCCAGCCCTTGGGAGGTACAAACAGGAGGATCACTATGACTCAGTAGTGAGACCCTTAAAAAAAAAAAGGAAAGACAGAAATGGTTATTTATTTATTTATTTATTTATTTTTGCCTTTTTGAGACAGGGTCTCACTATGCAGTTCAGGCTGGCCTTGAGCTCATTTTTGTAGCCCAGGCTGGTTTTGAACTCGCACCGATCCTCCTGCCTCAGCCTCCCAAGTGCTGGGATTACAGGCGTGAGTCACCACGCCCGGCTAGATATGGTCATTTAAAAAAAAAAAAAGTCCTCATTGAAATACCAGCACTCTATTGACTAGGGACATAGCAAGTGCTTATCTATCATGCATGAAGCCCTAGGACCAATTCCTAACACACACACACACCCCAAAAAAGAAAAAGAAATCAACATAGATTTACACAAACATATGTTCTTTCTTTTTTTGAGTTGCAAGGTGGGGATATCAATTTACTAAAGAAGAGAAAAAGTAATATATGGGATTATATGCTTAACATTGGGGGAGGCTAGAAATGCCCCAGTATAAAATTTATGAGCTTATCGGGAACAAAATTGTGCTGACACCTTATAACAAAAACAGTACCCAGCATTCAATGGATACTCAGTAAATACTTGTTGAATAAATGAGCATCTTTACTTTCTTGAGTATATTCACCTCTCAGTAGCAAACTGTCATGCACAGCTTCAGGAGTTTTTTGAAACAGTTTTGCTGTGCAGTTCAGACTGGCCTTCTGCTAACTTCATAACCCAGGCTGGTCTCAAACTCACAACAATCCTTCTGCCTCTTCCTCCAAGCACTGAGATTACAGGTGTATACCATCATACCCAGCTGATTCCAGAGGTCAGTATTACTTTTCACACTCAAATAAAATGACATCTCTCAAATTTCTCTGTAAGATTAGTTTCGGTTACAGTGACTACTGCTGTTCTTACAGTGGATGTATACATGCATATCTTGATGTCAGTGGATTTGCCATTGACAAATTCTAGCATTCTTTATAATAAAGAACAGTGGAGTTCCCAAAATGGTTATTAAAATGATGAAAGTGTTTTGGTTGGTGGGGCCAGGGAGATAGCTCAGTGGCATAAGTGCTTGCCTGGCAAACTCAAGGTCCTGAATTTGATCCCTGATACTACCCCCCCAAAAAAAAGTTTTGTTTGGGCTGGCCAGATAGCTCAGCAAATTTTTTTTTTTTTTTTTTTTTTTTTTTT
>PVJA010028624.1:0-27453 GCA_004027025.1 Myocastor coypus | reverse complement strand
CTCTCTCTCTCTCTCCCCCCCTTTTGCTCTTGCTATTTTGCTGTCTTCCACAGCCACGAACGGCTACCCTCTGCCCTGTACCACTCTGCCTTGGAGCCAGCCGAGTATGGACTGAAACCTCCACAAACAGTGAGCTAAATAAGCCTTTCCTGCCTTCAGAGTCATCTCGGCTGGGGGGAAGAGGACCCCTCCCTCACCTCTGGGACCTTCACCCTCACTTGGAGGGGGGCCTGAGACCTCCAAGGGAGCCAGTCTCCCGTCTCTTCTCTCAGCAGCCCCACAGGGACTCACTGGGAAGTCCCAGGTCCGCCTCCCGCGCGACGTGGCCCCTCTCCTCATGTTCCAGCTGAATTACCCAGCAGCGGTAGCAAACTTGCACACCCTTTAGTCAGGGATGATTTGGAAAGAGGCCATTTCTTCAAAAAATAAACAAAAATGAAAGCAAAGGGAATCATTTAAGGATCTGGCTGACACAGCAGTGTGACGGCGATCCCAGGCAGAGCCATCCCCTGCTGCCACCAGCCAAGCCAAGCTCCGTCACCACGTGGCTCCTGCCACCTAGTAAAGTCTATTTTGAGAAGTGACACAACTGTAATCCTTTATTTTTAAAAGCATACTGATGGGTTAATGGCCTTAGGAGGGAGGGAGAGAGAGCCACGCTGGCCCCATAGCAAGCTGCTTAAGGTCGTGTGAAGCTCTTTCCTGCTACGGCTTCTGCTCCTGACGGCCCCTTTCTCACGTGCATTTGCACAATGTCCAGGGAGAGGCAGTGGACCACACAGCTATGGAGGTATTGGTGTGTGTGGTGTCCAGGGAGAGGAGGCAGACCACACAGCTGGGAAGGTCCAGGGGTGTGCCGCCGGAAGTCCCCATGTCTCCTTCCTAGAAAAGGCAAAGCTAGCCACTAGGAAGGATTTGTTACTCACTGTTAAAATCATTCTGGAGGAAAATAATTCTTGACGATGAAAATATCAAGCTCCGATGCCCCAAGTGGCACGTAATGCCTGCTTATGACATCACCAGCATTGAAGAGCACAGGATCTGGGTGTCGACAGCTGAGATCTGCGCGTGCACACCTGACACAGAAAACTGGCTGTAGCAGTGACGATTCACATAGTGTGACCAGGATAGCTGTCTACAGGATTCAGATCCTTTATGTGGCACCGGAGGGACCTTTTCTTCCTGCACATATTTCTCATTGGTCACCTTATTCTTTCCCTGGTCAAATCAAACACCAGCTGGTGCATACTACTAATAACTCAGGGAGACAAGTCTGCAGGGAAATTTTTTAAACAACAACAAGAAGAAAGTAAAAATAGTGGAAACTTGCCTCACTAGGAGCGAGCCCAGGGCTCCTCTGGAGAGCAGGCCCTGCTGCGTTTTAGAGCTCCTCAGCTCAGTCTTCCTGCTCCCTTCACATCCTCCGCCCCCCTCTGTAGGCACAGCGTATTATCCTCAAGAAACCACCACAGTTCGGGGCTCCCACGGGGTTCTGGGGAAGACAACAAAATACGCCGCTCTTTGTGCAGTGGCTCTGCATAGCCTGGGACGTCACTTCCTGGCCTGTGAGTTCTTTCCAGCCGATCAGTCCCGAAGCTCTGATAAAGCAGGACAAGCACAATGCTCACACCAACTGAAGCAACTGCTACCAAAGGGTCCCTAGCTCGCTGTAGACTTACAGGTCACTAATCCCAAAGGCTCCTCAGCTATGTGAGGCATTGTTAGCTTCTCACGGCTTTCTGGGGACACCACAGCCAATGTCAGTGTTACGATTACAGCCGCTCGGGCCTCTCATCCCTGGGGACCCAGTGGCCCTTCTGCTGAAGGTACAGACCCTTCACCTGGGCTGGTAGGACTCCAGCAGGTGGCTAGGATGGGAGACCGGTGTGGCCTCCCTGCCTTCGCCTTGTGCCTGTCTCCTTTTCTTCCCCATCCCTGGGCTCAGACCCCACTCAGCTCTGCCTGTGCTTGTGTCCATCATGTGTAAATGCTGTGTCCAGCGCGGCAAGGCAGGGCCAGCCCTGGCCACTTTCCGCTGGGTCTGGCGTTCTCTTCCTCCTTCCGTCTCCACTCCTCCCTGCCTCTGTCTCTGTGAGTCTTCAGCAGTCAACGAACCCAGACACCTGCAGTTCCCTGGCTCTGTTCTAGAGCCTAGAGCCACACAGCCAGGATGTTTTGAGCAGGATGACAGCACTAGATACCTACACAAAAATTCAGCAGTGTCTAGGATGAGGGGACCATGGCCACCTGGGAGCCACAGGAAGAAGCATCTTTGGGACCCATGGCCCTGGCCACTGCAAGCTTCCTGGACTTCAGCCCACTTGCAGATCTAGAAGAAACACTTGTTCTGTGAGTATCTCGCGCTCTCTCTCTGCACCAATACTGAGTCCCTCGGGCTACAGCCCACACTCTGCCAAGCCCCAGCACCCGCCGGGGTTGTCGTGCAGGCCCTGCTTACAGTGTGGGGGAAGCCCTTATTTCCACTGCTCCAGTTCAAAAGGTCTTGGCCATGGATGGCCCAGGCGTTCAGGGCAGAGGCTGACGTTCATGCAGAGCTGGGAGCAGGTCTGGGAGGTGCCTCGGTTGCGCTGCCTTCGCTTTTATTTTCAGTACTGAGAACTGAACCCCGGGTCTTCAGACTGAGGTATATCACCAGCCTGCTTCTCTCTCTCTCTCTCTCTCTCTCTCTCTCTCTCTCTCTCTGTGTGTGTGTGTGTGTGTGTGTGTCTCTTTCTCTGTCTTTCTCTGTTTCTCTGTTTCTTTCTCTGTCTCTCTGTATTTCTTTGTCTCTTTCTCTGTCTCTTTGTCTCTCTCTGTCTCTTTCTCTGTTTCTCTGTCTCTGTGTCTCTTTCTCTGTCTCTCCCTCTGTCTCTTTCTCTGTCTCTCTGTCTGGCTCTCCCTTCTCTCTCCCTCCCTTCTTCCCTCCCTCTCTGTCTGTCTGTCTCTCTCTCTCTTTCTCTCTCTCTTTCCCTCCTTCCTTCCTTCCTTCCTTCCGTTCTTTCATCTTGCAAGTTGCCTGAGCTGGACTTAAACTTGTGCTGTTCCCGCATCAGCGTCCCGGAGTGCTGGGATTACAAATGTGCACGGGCACCTGGCCTTGGGCAGCTCTGATGGTCACAGTTTAATCTCAGAGATCAGCACTGCCGTCACTTATGGCACAGTAATCCACCAGAGCACGGAAGCGAGAGGAGGAAACCTGGCTGAAGGAGTCCCGTCAAGGATTCCCTTAGCCGGCAGCCTTCTGCCTAGCGGCCTCACGAAGGCCCTGAAACCCCTCTGGGCTAGGCTGGGCTTCCTGTAAGGCCCTCCCTCTGCACAGGCAGGGTGAGGTGGCACCCCTGAAGCGGCACCAGGGAGCACTTTCCCCTGGCCTGTGCTGTCACCTCCGTCTAGCATTGCTTAGCACACACACTGCCTGAAAGCAGGAGAGGCTCCTGTGGAGACCCAGGGTAGCCCACCTCTTCGGGGAAGCACTCACATTCCCCACCATTCTGACCACGCCCTGGGCAATAGTGTCTTGTTACACCAAAAGCTCGCAGTCGTTCAGGATGCCAGTAGTTGAGGCCATTTTGACGAAACTTAGCAGAACGCTGCTTTGGGGGGTTTGGGCCAAGGAAGGGGCACTCAGGGTAACTCAATCGCTGCCAGACTGAGCGTCTCATGGCCCCGCTCGTCCCAACCAGTTCATGGAGGATGAAGAGGCTGATTTGCCACGTGAGGAAGTTTTTGCTTCCGCTTCTGGCTGTGGGCTGACCTTCTGCAGGGGACACTAACAGGCACCACCTCTGCAGCCTGGTTCACGCTGCCCTGCCGCCTCCTGCCGGCCCAGCCCCCAGAAGCGGGCTGTGCAGAGCTCTCCTGTGCCACCATATGCCCCGGCAGAAGGGCCCCTCTGCTTGTCAGTCTGCGCTCGGAGCCGAGCCCTGCAGCCCAAATCTGGAGCACGTTTGCAGTGCAGAGTAAGCATGTGTGTCTAACGTGATCAGCAAGACCCCTGAGCTCACGTCCTGTGTGCTGCTGCTGGCTGTGGGCGAGAGTTTGGGGACGGATTATGGTGGACGGTTTCTATTAGAAGCTACTGCTGCACTTTCTGAGACAGGAAGGGTGATTTCACTCAGGATTTCGGTCAGATCTTTGGTCACAGTTGTGCTTGCACAGGGGATTTTATACACATGTATAGGATCCCTATTCCTGTCACCTAAAGGAGTACCTCAGCTGCAGACTCGAGAGGCCGGACCAAACCATACATAGCCCTGCGGCTTCTCCTAGGAAATGTCAACTTTGTGCTAGAAAAGCCAGTCACAAAAGCTTGTACGGCTTGATCATCTCCAGGGCCCCTGGCCTCCTACACGGGGGGAGCGGAAGCTGCTGGGGTGCTGGAAGAGGCACCCGCACAGCCCCTCGGGGCCGTAGGCTGCACTCTTCCCATCCATGCCTCCCAGAGGGCATCAGTCCCGTGGCTTTGGAACTCTTGGAGCACCTCGTGTTGGGCAAGTACTGCAAGGGGACAAAGACGCATTGCACAAAGGGTGAATCGTGGGCAACGGACATATCCGGGGCTGCTTGAGTTCGCTGGCACAACAGAGACTGGTGCCGCTCAGGCAGGGACCTGGTGCTTGGGCAGGTCATGAGGTGTAAGCCTATGTGGCCTCAGTTCCTAGCAAGAACAGCACGCACTGAGCTCCGCTGTGTTCTAATGTTCCCAATGTCAAAATACTGACATGCCTCATTGTACACTCCGTGAGGCCCGGGCACCATGGTCACCCAGAGTCACTGTGACATTAGCCACCTCAGCTTCCCTCCTTCTCACTTGTACTTTAGCTGTGGAACTACGTTCATGCTTCGTGTCACAATGGTGTCCCATGATTGAGGAATCCCAGAGCCCACCGCAGGGGAAGGATGGATCAGTGGCAATGTCTTCCGCGGACACAGCCACTCCTTGCTGTTGGCCGGTCTGGTGGCACCAACTTTGTCTTCACCATGCTGCTACTGTCACTCACTAGGACAACCTCCAGTCCTGAAGGTCCAGCTGATCGTTTTTTGTAAGTACATACACTTGTTGTTTAATTAAAGATACATGAATGAATACACACAGTTGTTGCTTCAGGAAGGCTAATGCACAAACTGCGCCCCACCAGGAAGGATGCACGCGAGCAGGGCCGAGAGAGACTAGCACGAGGGACAGGTGGCCCCACTGCCAACCTCATGGTGACAAACTCAGAGGGGCGCGGAGGTGCAGGCGAGGGAGGAAGGTGGCAGAGGAGGAGCCGTGGGGAGAGGACTTCTCAGAGCCTGCTTTCCTGGGAGGGGCTGGAGCAGCAGTGCAAGACTACGGCCCATGTGGCTCCCTGGGTGTTAGCGTGCGGTGGACACCCACGTTGGTGTCACTGCCCCTGAACACAGATCTGCATCCGGCAGACCTGCTATAGGGTGGTCAGCGAGGCTCTCCTTGCTGGGTCCCGGGATATGCTCAGTGCTTGGCTGCTCTTATTTTGAAAGGACTCATCTGAGCTGTGGAGCATTAGGTGCTGATACCGTGCGTGCGTGCTGTGTGCAGTTTATGTGTGTGTGTGCACATGTGCATGTGTGTGTATGTGTGTCTGTGTGTGTCTTGGTTCACAGTGTGCCCATTCCCATCTCGCAGCTAAGAAGACAGCATTGGCTCTGAGTGCAGATCAGACCACTGAGGGCCTGGAGGGGGGACTGTGGCAGGCGGAAGCCACGCCAGCGCAAGGCTCCTGCTGCTCCCACTGTGTTTGGACCCTCGGCCGTGGCCTCTGCTAGCAGGAACACATAACCGGACCCTGCCCATGGGAGCCCCTCTTCCTCTCCTGTGCCTTATTGGGGTTCCCGCAGCCTCTTGCTTCCTTAGCCCCCACCGAGTTCCCACTGAGGCTGCCGCTCTCTCATCCCACTCCCATTTCAGGGGTTAGCCAGAGGTCTTGGAAAGTATCTCCCACAGACAAACAGCATGGCGCATACTGTATGTGCATGTGGTGGTCATACAATTATGCATGTGTACACATGTGTACGTATAATGTACGTGTGTAGAATGCATATGCATGTGCATATTTGCACCTGTATCTGTGCATGTATAATATATATGTATGTCTACAATATATACACATGGATGTGTGCCGATAACATGCATGCGTGGCGTGTGCAGTTTATGTGTGTGTGTCTGTGAACGCAGCGTGTCCATACACATTCCGCAGCTGCTTCTCTGAGCCTGTTCACTAACACAACCATGAGAGCAGACAAAGCTCCACCCAGGAAGGGCTCAGCAGGCCAGAGCCTACAGCAGCCGCGAGCCCAAGCCAGGGGCGGCGCTGGCCCGCCCCGTGTGTGCCGCCGCTGGGCGCCCGGAGCTGGCCTCCACCCAGCCACTGCCCAGCCCTCGCTTGGGTCCCGCACGCTACGCTCCCCTTGTCCATGTCCCGCCTGTCCTTCACATGGCTCAGAACAGTTTCAGGTATGCAAGCTGCCCAGGGGCTCAGCCACGGCCCTTGCCACTCCCTGGCCCCCTTAACTAGGACAGCCAGGGTGACGCACACCTTCCTCACTTCCCCGTCCGACGGTGCGTCAGGTCTGCACCAGGCGCAAGGGAGATCCGAAGTCCAGGTGTGGGTCTGGGCACTGAGCAAACGTCGCAAATGCGAGTGCCTGATCCCAGAGCAGGCTACAAAACGGGAAGGTGTGGAGATGGGCGGGAGGAGCGCGTCCTGGCAGCCCTGGGATCGTGGGGTCCATTACGGAGAGAGGAGGAGGCCTGAGGGGAGCACGCGGACTCCCAGGACTTGCTTTGTAGCCTTTCCAGCCCTGCTAGGCCTCAGCTGAGCTCAAGCGTTCCTCGGGGTGCAGCACCCCGTCTCCGTAGCGCCGGTTGGGGAGGAAGGGGAAGAGCCTGCCCTTGCACGGGGCTGAGGAAATGGGGGGAGGGGCGTCAGCCTGTGGGCACGGATGGGGGCATGTGGGCGGGACCCGCTCACCAGGACCTCCAGGAGCTCCCCAGGTACTTACACTCAACCTTTCGATGCTGAGCGCACTGCTCTACGAGCAGCCAATCTGGCCGGCATAATCACAGACATCATGCAACGTTTGTCCTAACCCACACCGACGCGTAGCGGGCCCCCACGCCATCCCTTAGGTGACACCAGAGGCACGGAAGAAGGGAAGCAGCGCCCTCGCGGACTCTCGCCATCACTAATTCCTCCACCAGAAAAGGCTGGCCATGACCCTCTCCTGGCTCCTGCCCCGAGCTCGGCTCCCCGGGCTCGCAGGCCGCAGGGCTGGGAACCCTGCCTGTTTGGGCTGTGCTTGAGCTGCCCAGCCCTGCCGAGGCGCTTCCCACCTTCCTGAGGCTGTTGCTCGGCTCCTGCCTGCGCACTTCAGGAAGACGTTGAGGCAGCAGGGAGCCCCCTCAGCCCTGGGGCTCTCACAGGACGCGACGGGCTCTTGAAGAGCATGACACATGGAAGCCGACTTCAGAGCCATCCGCACACGCGCTGACGTCCAAGTGGTAATTCAAGCCGCCTGCTTTGCGTTTCGTGTGTGACTGACACTAAGCAAAAGCCAGGCAGGCACAGCTGTCAGTGTGCACTCCCTCCACATTTGCATGTTTCAAAGGATTCCAGGGCAGGGAAACATGGAACTCATTGTCCTTTCGTCTCTGATCCTATTACGCTGTGTCGAATCCGATACCCTTCACAGGGGCGCGCACGTCGTACGGCTAATGCTGGCCTTCGGCCTCCTCTCTTGGCATTTCCTGCTAGTGCCCTGGCTTCTTGGCTCATTTAGCACAGAACTGTGCAAATCCTGAGCCTCATCGCGGAGAGAGAAGGGACCCAGTGAGGCGGTGCCGAGCACTCTTCCCGGTTGCCTGGGGCCCATGTGGTCATGCACCAGGTGTGGCAGCGAGGTGCCACAGAAGGACAGATTCTGAGCTAAGGGGAAGCAGGAAGCAGTTAGGGAAGGACCGTGGCCTGGGAGGTGGGCGTCACAAGCGCAGCTCAGGGCCAGCGCCCTTGCTTCCGCCCCGCTTCCCGTGCTGAGGGCCCTTGCTTCCGCCACACTTCCTGTGCTCAGGGCCCTTGCTTCCGCCCCGCTTCCCGTGCTCAGGGCCCTTGCTTCCGCCACACTTCCCGTGCTCAGGGCCCTTGCTTCCGCCACGCTTCCCGTGCTCAGGGCCCTTGCTTCCGCCCCGCTTCCCGTGCTCAGGGCCCTTGCTTCCGCCACACTTCCTGTGCTCAGGGCCCTTGCTTCCGCCACGCTTCCCGTGCTCAGGGGCCGTCCGTGCCTCTCTTCCTCGTCAGTCTACCCTGTGTCACCGTCGTTCTGCCCCATGTTCCACTTCTAGCCTTCCTCCTAGGAGACACCCTGATTCTCTCAAGGCCACATCTGTCCCCACCCTGGAGGAAAGCAGACACGACTGCCTGCCAGCCTGCTGCCTGCTGCATGCCCAGGCTCTCTCTGTTGGAATTGCAACAGGTGGGAGCCACAGGGTGCTTAGAGAAGCAGCCTGGACTCACATCTCCTCTGCAGGCCTTGCGGGGCCACGGCTCTGTGGGCTCACCCGCTGTGCCAGTGCTGCCCCGTGCCCCGTCCGGTGGATGGAAGCTGAGAGGCGGCTCCTCCCTGGTATGGGTAGAGCTAAGGTCCACTAGAGAAAGTCCACAGGCATCAGGAGCTCTTTCTGGTCAGACACTGGACTGCAACCTGGGTTCTGCCACTACATAAGCTCATAGATGACACTGTCACCGGTGGCAGGGACACCAGCCTCCAGGTGCTCATCCTGCAGCCCCCCACTGAGAAGGCTCTGGAACCAGAGGAGACCGAGCAGGGAGCTCTTGCCCTTCTGAGCTGGTGCTCCTGCCCTTCCTATGTGAAGCCATACCCACAGAAATTGTGCAAATAACGGTGACACCAATGAAGGGCCACACCAGTGTCCTGTTCAGGGGGTGACCGGTGAGCCCCCTGAGGTGCTGATTCAATCCTTACAGGGACAGCCTTGCATCTGAGAGGACTGGAGGACCACATAGCCTGGTTGCTCTACCGCTAGCCACACCACGGGCTGGCCAGGCACCAGGCCAGGGACTTGGGGCTTCACCCCTGCACTCAGGGCAGGCAGGCAGAGGAAGCGAAAGGGAGAGACACCGCCACCTAGCAGAGCGGGCTTTGCGGTGGTGACCACAGACTGTGTGGGACAAAATCCACTGGCGCAGTGGCCCTCGTGGTGGGAGCATCGCAGATCACAGCCAGGGCTCCAAGCCTTTCCTTCCACATCATCCTGTTGCTCACAATTCCTTTTCTTCTTCTGGAAACACGCTGGGAGATTACAACAGCAGCCAGGGAAATCGGAGCATCTTTGGTTTTGAAATATAAAAAAGTAAAACAGCAAGACACACGAGCATCTTATTCCACTGTTTTTAATTGAAATGCTTGAGTTGTTAAAATAACACAAATACATAATGAGCGTATGTGTTTAAATAGGCACTATAGCACAATCTGCGCACACAGTTCTATGTCAAGTGTTTTTAGTACTGGGAGGAAAGTTTGCGCCTACCTTTTCTCTGTAATTTCCTATACAACTGAGTAATGCTTAAGAAACAAAGACTCGTCCGGTGTCTCATGGGTGGCCCCGGCTGCTGTGGTCCTCGGCCACACAAGTGTGGAGATGGTGAATGGTCTCAGGAGCTGTAGCCCCAGGGAAAAGGCGTCTCAGACACCTCAGAGGTTGGAGTGCAGACGCTGCTCTTCAGGACAAGCTGTAGGACTTGCACAGAGGCCGACAACAGGAAGGGTCCTTCCTGGGCCAGCCCTGAGGCACCCGGACTGTACACGTGGACAGCAGCAAGAAAAGGCAACCCCCCCCCCCGTGGCCAGCACCAGTGACAGCCTCCGTGTGGAGCTGCAAATAGGAAATGCCTGAGCTGAGCAAGTGGGGTTTCCACGGGTCCCCTCGGTCCTGCTCAGAGATGACAGGATCCTGGGGATGCCACGGGGCTAGGACATGGACCACTGATCTGTACCCAGTCCCGAGCGCTTCCCTGCCTGCCTGAGTTCACATGAAACGCACACCGAGGACGCGTACAGCTTCTCCTGCCTGCCTCTTGAAAATGAAGTCTTTTGGTTCCTCATTCCACATCTGTGGACAGAGCCACACCACTGTGACAGAAATGGACAAAGAGCTTTCCCGAAGGAAGCTTTGTGGGTGCAAAAGGGAAAGAGAAGCCAGGAATGCGTCCAGAGCTCTTTGTGTGCCTGCGAGCACCGGCAGGGAGCCCTCAGAAAGGTACGTGAGTGGTGACAGGGCACAGGGGCTCTGGGTCATCTGCCCTGCCATCGGCACACATGGGTCTGCCTCTGAAGGGAAAGTGCCCAGAGGAAAGGGCTGAAACTGATTGGAAAGGCATCCGACTGATAAATCAAATAGGAATGCACTGGACTGGCGGCTCCGGGGAGACTAATCCGCAACGCTTTTCTGCACCTTAAAGGTAACCAGCTGGGCTTGTTAAGGGTCTTCCTTGCCAAGTTCTGCTTAAATGAACACTTTGGCTTTTCCTAGTCAATCTGCATTTCATCAATGAGACCAGACGCAGGCTCCAAGCCCCCAAAAGAAGCAGGCGTGGGAAGCCTGTGCGGGCTCCGCACATAGCAAAGGTAAGTTCTATGTTTCTCTCAGGCATGGAAGTCTCGGGACCATGAAAAATGGCATGGCCCCTGCAGAATTCTTGGGTGGCACTTACACCATCCCACAGCCAGGATATAAACTATAGAAAAGGGAAGAGAGGTTTTATGAAATAAGAGATGTATGACTGGAGCTGGACTTAGTGTGTGAGAGAGCTGAACGTAGTCACCCGAAGATCTTCGTTTGAGTGTCGGGTAAACCCTGGTCCTTGGTGACATGCTGGCTGTGCAGTGGTGACCCCTGAGAGCTAATGTGATGACACGATGAATGTCCATCCACAGTAGAATCCGTGGTATCTGGAAGCAAACCCTTGACACGCACACTAGCTGTACGGTTTCTCAAACCTAAGGAAGAAGCGCCTAAGTGGTGACTTGCACATGCATGTCCAAACTCACAGGCAAAGCCGTTCTGCTAGCCTGCGGAGCTCTGCTAGGCCATCAGGTGCCAGCCACTGAAAGAAGCACTGCTAGCAAGTCTAGGCACAACAGGCTTGGGCTCCGGGCAGCGTGGTGCCGTTAGGCCGGATTTGGTAAGAGAAAAATGCAACGCTGAGAAACATGGCCAATTCTTGCTGACGCGCCAGCAGTGCAAAGCCAGAGCTGTGACAAGAGGCTGACACGACCACGTGATGGGCGACACGACCCCCAGCATCCAGCCCCTGTGGCTCTCATGCTACAGGGCAGCAACTATTGCCTGGAAAGCCTCCAGCCTGCTGCTCCTGCTGCTCTTGCCCTTCTCTGGGACATCTCTTAGTGACCAGTGACGGGACCCTGCTTCATCGTCCCTGGGATTCAGACATGGAGTGTTTTCCTCAAGGCTCCTCTGGCAAAAGAGCGGTTCTCAGGGTGCTGTTCTTGGGTGTTGGGGAGCCTTAAAAGGTGGCAGTTGACCAGAGCGACACAGGTCAGCTAGTGTTGCCAACAAGTGTTGTTGTCAGCAAGTATTAGGGTGGCTTATCTACATTTCTGTGTAAAAATGTGTAACTGCTTTTATCACATCGTATAGGGATTTATTAGGATATCAATGATTGATGGAAAATACCAGTTCCAAGTTAAGTCCAAGATGCTTAATAGAAATGCAGTGATGTTAAGCTCAAGTACCTATGTTTAGAGTAATAGTAACGCTAAGCTTCTCTCCTAGAGGGCTAAGAACATAATTTGACAGACCAAAAATTAGAGGAAAAAAAAAAAAAAAAGGACTACACAGATGGGTAAATCCTGAGGGGTTTTGGCTGACCTTGGGAGATACAACAGTTACATGTTTTATTATACAGGTCTGGTTTTAACTTGCCCTTAACCACCCAGCGGAAAAGTTTACCCATGAGGCATAAAAAGTAAAGCTAGATTAGTATGTTGAGCTGTAAAAGGCTTGAATCAACAGCTTCCGACATTGCTAGTTCTGCCAGTAACCCACTACAATTATGGAATATCGGGCTATGGATACAACTACTTTGTCTTAGTTGAATGAGAAGAAATTTTTGTATCAACAATGATTAGAAAAATTGTCTCGTCTGCATACTGTGCTCTAAATAACTACTACAAGGACCACAATATGCATTTTATCCATTATTGGGAGTGTACTACTAATGTGTTTTAAAACTATCACACTGTTATTTCTTACTAAAAGTAATTTTTATTAAAAAGTCAGAGCAGGGTGACTGATCTGCAGCACCACAGTAAAAGATATTGAACACAGCTTTCTAGACCAAAGGCATATCACAAATGGCTACATGGCCAATGAGTCAAGTGACTTTCAAACTTTGGTCTGTGGGACGAAGTGTGGTATTTAGGAGAACACCGTCTTCCTCTGCTCCACCACCATCAGCAGCCTCCTCATCTCCATCTCTGTCACCTTTAGCTCCATCACGACAACCATCCCCTCTTCACCATCTCCGCCATTCATGCCATCTTTCTCACCACCACCACTGCCACCACAGTTACCCCGGTCCCCTGGACTTGGCCTTGCATGAATGCTATTTTTCTCAACTGACCTTGTTGCTTGCGTTTGGTTTTCCCACTTAGGACCACATCAGTCCTTTCAATACATCAGCTCCAGAAGCTTCAGCACCTTTCACTTCCAACACATCAACAGAACTCCAGGTGGGACCTTTGTTAATATGATGTATGAGCCTCTTAGCGTGCTACCAAAATGTTCCCACATAGAGGCGCTTGGCAAGGATGCAGGAGCCTCTGCAAATGGGAGAAGGATGGCACGCGGGGGAGAGGCTCCAGCGCACACAGCCCTGCCCCAGTCGTCAGGGCCTCAGGCCGCAGCTCCAGACTGCAGGCCTCATCCTCTGCGCCGAGGACCTGGGATGGCTGCTGCTTCCCATCTTGGGTCCTCCTGTTCCCCAGCCCACCACCACCCCTGCTCTCCAGCCTCCTGGATACCGTCCTGCCCAGCTCCCTTTGGGACCAGCGCAGCTCCACCTCCCCACGGAGCACGTGCTGGCCGCCATCCTCCCCCGGCATGCCTTTCCCCCTGGAAAAGGCTTCCCTGCGCCACTGTCATCACCAGTGCTGTGCTGGCCTTGGGAGCAGATCCTCCCTTCCTGAGCTGTGGGTGTGGGAGGAGACTGACCCGGAGGAAGTAGAGAACGCAGAGGACACAGGCGGGGGGCCGAAAGGCTGCCACACCTGGTGCAGGTGAAGTGGGACCTGTCCTTGTGGCAGAAATGTCTGCAGTTAGTTGTTTGCTGTAGCTTGCGTCTCTACCAGAGTCCTTCTGTGGCTGAGGACAGGGTCACACAGAAGCTGTCCTTTGCCTCTCCGCTGTCCACCATGCTCACCAGAATGCATTTTGGGGAATGGAGCTGGGGGGGGGGGGCTTGTCCATTTTGTAACTTCCTTCTATAGCACTTGCTTCCTGCCAAATTGGGGGACCCTCTGTATTTTAATTGCGCAATCTGTGGCTCTGTGCTATGGAAAGGCTCTTAACTTGTTGAAATCTCCGTAGTATGCCTGTGGCTTTTTATTTGCTGCATTGCCCAGATGGGACGGCCCAACCTCTGCTCATAACAAATGAACCAAATGAGTAAGAGGCAAAATCAAGGTGGCCCAGGGAAGCCCAAGAAGGACCAAGCCAAGGCTGGAGGCAGGGCACACCTGCCATTCCCAGTGATGGCGACCGCCCTTCACGGCAAGGGCGAGTCCTGGGTGCCGGGCTCTGTTAGCCCCCTCGTCTGCCCTGGGAAGCTCCCACCCATACTCATGCGCTGCAGAGGAGGGAACTGAGGACCAAGGAGGCCTAAAGATTCCCCAGAGAGCACACGCTCCTTCCAGGCAGGGTGAGGGCATACTTCCCACTGCTCAGGGTCCTTGCCTTTACCTCTTGCGAGCAAACACATTTACAACCAGACAAACAGAAAACTATGTACTCAGCTGGAAAAAAAAAAAAAAAAAAAGACCAAATACAGTTTTGAGTTTTGATAGCGTACTTTATTTTAACCTACGAGGAATGATTAAATTCAAAGTTTAGAAATATGAAAGATTATCTAAAACACTTAAGATTGTACCTATTTCTCAGATAGCATTGACATGCAGCTGATTTAGGCCCCACAGGCTTGATTTCTGCCTCTGCACAGCCAAACTAAGCACACAGAAAGATACCTTCACAAAGATTGAAAGCCACAGAAGTGTTTCCCACCAAAAACTTATGCTGAGATGGCCAACAGCTGGGGGCACAGCTCCGGCCCATCCTCCCAGCATCCTCCAGGGCTCATGAGGGCTCACCAGCCCCAGTCCTGCTGCTCAGGGTGAGCGTCCTGCTCCGAGCCTCCGCTCACAGGCGCATCCGGCGATCTCACCACAGCAGGTGAGTCCTCTTGTCACGGAAATACAGAACACTGCACAATCAGGTTGCTGTTGCTTTCTGGGGAGACTGTACTTTACCCAGGAACAGCTTTTCCTGTCAGTGGGCTGGGGCAGGCCACAGAAGGATGAGACAGCCACATGAGACAGAGAAGCAGGTAGCAGCATGCTGAGCCCAGCAGACTAAATCAGCTCTGCTCCTCGGGCAGGGTGCAGTTGGAGTCCCTTGGGCTATGAGC
This sequence comes from Myocastor coypus, assembly GCA_004027025.1. Lineage (NCBI taxonomy): Eukaryota > Metazoa > Chordata > Mammalia > Rodentia > Myocastoridae > Myocastor > Myocastor coypus. The sequence continues at coordinate 12,718 of PVJA010028624.1, read as the reverse complement.
CCTCCGCAGGAGCCACTGTGGAGATCTAATGGCATGAGTATTGCAGCCCAAGACCAGGGTTCAGATGCCTGAAGAGGACACACGAAGTATATGAAATGCTGTTTCCAACGAGGGCACTACCTGCCCTGAACACTGATAGTTAGTGGTTGCATGATTCTAGGTGTGAGAGGGATTTCTGAGAAGCCAAACAAAGCAAACACACAATCCCAAGAAATGGCCAACTTGTGCACAGGAACTGCGGCACACTACAAACTGACGCCCAAGCTGGGCAAGCGGGCATGACACAACGCAGAGCGGGCGCAGAGGGCGGCAGCCGCCCCTTCCAGGAGAAGGTGTCTGCGGCCGACAAGGTCAGGCGGAAGTACAGCTCAAAGGCACTCGGAGGCGTCTTCACCAGCACAACTTGCAAAGGTCAACAGAGGACACATACATTGTATGTGATTAATTTTCTGAAGCCAGCCTTCCATTTTCACAGATTAAAACAGTCTGTTTAAATACCTCATTTCTACAACGTGAATTTACATTTAAAGTACAAAGTGCAAATACTATATGCTTTTGGTTTTGGTTTTTAATTGCTCTTTGGTGAGGGAGATTCCCACATGTCTAGGCGCTGCCTTGGGGACGTGAGAGGCTCATCCTTGCCTTCTGGGCTGCAAATGAGACAGAGAGCTCAGGTTAGGAAGGGTGGGCCACCACCTGTGAGGTCTGCAGCTGGCTTCCGGGAAGGATCCCGGGACAGCTGTACGTAAAGTGTACGGGAAGGAGAGGCGCCTGAGCTGCACGGATTGATGACGACATTCTTCACACTTTCTCCCTTGAAATAATTAAAATTACCAGGAAAATGCGTCGATTGGGAAAATTAGCATTTCCTTCAAATACTGAAAATATACTACGCATGAAGGGTTTTGCAGCGTCTCCTACAACCTGGAGTTCATTACACAAAAATGGCTTTGTAATCTAATTTATGTTTCAAATTCAAAAAAGGCACAGTTGATTTTTTAATTCTCCTTTTCATCTTTTCCATGCGCTGCTCTACCTAAGAGCAAATGCAACGTGAAAAGCGTGGTTACTGCCCTATTGATCTCTTGGTATAATTCAGAACCCCAGCTTCCAATTAAAAGCAATTCAAAATGGAAAGGGAAAGCGGCAAGCGGTTCCCTAGACTCCACTGGCCGAGAGCATCCAACGCTATACTGGAAGCCAATCCACTCTTCTGTCTTATTATTCAACACAATTGAACTTTAAAATGTAGGCGGTTTCTGGGTTGCACTCACTTCCCATGAGAAAGACTGAGGAGGTTTGGAGTGAGGGGCTGGAAGTCCTGCTCTCCGTGAGAGTTGCTGCAATCAGTTACGGGTAAAGATAGCCCCTTGGCTATTAAAGATGGTTAGACCACATCGGGACCTGCGGGACGGCACTGCTCTGACCTCTGGTGTCCAGGGTCTAGGGAGGACAGCTCGCCTCACTCCAGGGGAGCCTGGGGCACATGCCGCAATGGCCCCTGGGGGCTGGTCATGTTATCTCTCAGAGCATACTTAGGTCCTCAGGTCTGCTGCCGCAAGGGGCAGCCTATGCTTTAGGGACAGTGGTCACAGCAGCCGCTTTGGTTAAGAGCCGGGCAGATGTTCACCGCTGTGGCTGCTGCCACATCCGAGCACCTTAGGAGAAGCCGCAGAGCCCGCTCCAGAGTCTCCCTCCGGAAGAGGCGGAGGAGTTTATTTAAAATGGAGTGGAGCCCACGTGTGCCATAATTGTCATTATCTAACAAAAACAGCCCTTAGGAAGCCTTTGTTCGCAGCTGGTAATTGCTTTCAGCCCAGCTGCGTTTTCAAGTGTAAGTGATTTGCAGTGGGATTTAAAAAGTTAAAACCATAAACATCTGCTGAACAAAGGAAAATGAATCACACATCTTTCCCAAATGAAATGGTTTTAAATCACATCCAAGGTGTATGTGTTGGAGGTCTCCACTTAAAACCCACAACAAAAACAGGGGCTGCCTTGGGGAGCGCCGGCCTGACATCAAACAGGTGCAGACAAAATAAATAACAAATTGACTCCAGGTCAGAAAGAAAGGAGTGTTTGTTGGGCTCAGGGGCAGGGACAGTGCGCGTGCTCCCTGGTCCACTCCTGGAAAGCGTTCTGGTCCAGGCCTTCTCTTGGACCCTGGGGGGAAATGCCATGACCTGTCGTCTGGCTGCACCTAGAGCTGTGGATGTAGAGACACAGGCGCGTGTTTACCACACACAGACTGAAGCAGAAACGCAGGTGGAGATGGAGCCCCTGTCTTCCCAGGAGCACTAGAAGAAGGGGTGTCCTTGTGTCCCCCAGAGCGTGTCCTGCTCCTCGTACCTCTTAAGATGTGAGAAATCAGAAAGACCTCTGCCACAAAACAAGCGGCATCAGGAGGGCCCTGCAGGCTGCCTCCCTAAGAAAGTGCCACCCCCTCCCGTCCACCCCGTCACTTTGTCTGCTGCCTGTAAGGACCCCTGCTAGCTAGCTAAAGTGACACAGGGCCGCACTCACTCACCTGTCTATTAGCGGTGCCTTCAGCATTGCCTCTGGGGGCTGGGGAAGGGAAACAGACATTATCACAAATCAAATTGCCTTCATTGAATGACAGATATACTGGTTTCAGAAAGGGGCCCATGCTGCACAGGGCTGTCACCTACTGCAGCCTCCTTCACACTAAGTACTTGTCTCTCTGTATCTGCACATCTCACTGCATCTATCGTATTCTTAGGATTGTGGGTTGTCAAAGTCACTGTGCAAGTGTTTTCGAGCCACGCGGAAGCTCTTGTCCGTCTTGGAAGGCTGCTGCATTTTAATCCCATTCTGAGGGCAGATCCACTCACCAGGGAAGGATCTGCGGGGACCTTTGCAGCTCCAAGGGAGCACAGTTTGTTCTGGCAGACAGTGGGGGGCCTTGAGCCACACACCAACACAGGCTCTCTTCTGTATTAAAATCAGGGCCAATTAGTATGCTCAGCTCTAAGTGATTTTACCCAAATTTTCCAGGAAAACTGAAGCTGAGGGAGGGCCACTGCCGTTTGTTCTGGGGAAGTGTCCCGGCCTCTTCATCCTTTGTCTTCTCCTGCTGTGAGACCCCTCAGGGCGCCCCCCCCCCACTTCATTGCTTCTTGGGCTCTGGGCCTTTGTTCAGCCCTTCCAGGGGACGGCTAGCTTCCCCTTCTAGTGGGCTTGCAGAACACTGCTCTCTGCCTCTGGTTTCCTCCTGGCCCGTGGGAGGCCGCCTTCCTCCTCCCTCCCCAAGCTCTGGTGGCTAGGGCCTCCCCTTCCCTGCATATCTGGGGCTCTGGGCAGGGTGGGGCTGAGACCAGATCCTCAGTGTCAGCATCTTTCTCTGCTTTTGGGTTCTTTAATTGCGAGGGGACAGAGCAAATTGGATGCTACTACTGATTGACTGATTAATTGATTAATTGGTTGGTTGGTTAGTTGATTGATTGATCGATTGACTGACTGACTGGTTGATATTACCCTGCAGATTGGACCCACAGCCTTCACACTGAGCTACATGCATTCCAGGCCTTTGTAAATCTTACTTTATTCAGTATTTTTGGCACAGGCTCTCCCTGGGCTGCCAAACTGAGCTCACGCTTGTGATTCTCCTGCCCCAGCCTCCTCCAGTGCTGGGAGGACTACACTTACCATCATGCTGGCCTCCCTAGCTTCCCCCAGAAAACTCGTCTCTCCTCCTCCATTTCCAGGACAGGGCTGCTGGCTCTGGACTGCTCAGGGCAGATTCCTGGCTTCACTGCCCTGCTGAGCCTCCCGCGCTCACCGCCATCAGCACGCCCGCTGGCCGCCCCAGCATGCTCTCCAGGCACAGCCCTCCCCACACACACACTGGGCAAGCTGCCCCCACTCCTGGGACCCCGCATGGCCCTCCCCACCACCCTCCTTCAGCCCTTTCTGTCTTGATGCCTTCGAAGCACATCTGGACCAGTCCTTCCTGCCTGCCACAGCCTCTCACTCACCCAGGGGCTGGGCCAGCATCTCCTGGGTCCTGTCCCCTTCGACACCTTCCTCAGGCCTGCAGAGCGCCACTCTGTGCCTGCTCACGCGCGTCGCCCCTTCAGGCTCATCCGCACTTGCTCACGTAAGCTGACCAGGGTGTCCCTGTGCACTACCCCCACCCCTCCCCAGCACGCGGTCACCCTGGGCACTGGGTGGCCTTGCCCATCCCGTGCCGTGCTTCTACACCAGACTGTGAGCCTGGGATCCCAGGTAGCACCCACTTCCTGTTGCTTCAGTAGTGCTGGAGTGGTTGCGGAAAGAGGAGCAGGGCACTTGCGGGCCCAGGGTTTCCACTGACTGTTGATGTGTAGCAGTGCAATAAAAATCAACTGAGTCGCCCTGCAGTTGCTCTACACTCTGTCTTCTCCTAGCACCTTTTTCTACTTAGACAAGGAGAAACACAATACAAAAAGGTGAAATCTAAATGCATCCAGCCTGCTGCAAAATTACTAAACAATAGCTTTTTTTCACATACGTTTTAATGTTATAACTGTCAAGACACTTTTGGGAAGGAAAATTAGGTAGGTCAAACATTGGAGTCCAAACACTCCTAGAGTGAGACTTCACATGCAGTCTACGCCTGCTGGCCCCAGAGGGCTCTGCTGCTGCATTACCACTGTCAGTCTCTCTAGTAATTAGCAGTCAGAGCAGACTCAAGGTGAGTTCTAGCGAACAAGAGTTAACTCCCTTCAATCAGTCCCATTTTACACAGTAGATATATGTGCAGGAAGATTTTAAGCAGAATAAATGGCCATAAGATATATACATTTTTCATTTGATTTCTCAGTCTTTAGAATAAAATGCTCATCTTTGGTTAATTAGCAAAAAGACAAAAGACAAAAGAAATTGATAATAATTTGGATATGCCATATGTACTAGCTTATTTGTTCCAGAATATCTTGATCTTACTAAATTTCAGCTCTTCCAGGTTATACAGAATAGGAAAAAAGAACTGACTCTAAGACTGAGAAATAAAAATGTAGGGAAAATGTTTGAAAAATCCCATAAGGAAAGTGAAAAACTTGGATTATCAATTGCACATGTATCTAGATCCCCGCTGCTCATTTTTCTAACCAAATTTCCAATCTTTCCAAAGAATAACTTATTTGGCTGGCAGAGGAAGGGGGCAGGATTTTCCTATCAGATGACCAAGTGCGGACACACTTGCTAAGGACAGCTGCGTGCTCCGCAGGAGCTTAGTCTATCCTCTCCCCTACAGTCCTGTCAGGGAGACAGGCTGTGTCCGCTGCCCGCTCACCTCTTCCCCATGACGGAGCACACAGTCCCTGGCGCCACCAGCCCTGGCACAAGAGCACAGACAACAAACTGCACGTAAGGCTCCATCTTCACCTAACTGCTCACCGTGGACTGCCAAGGATGGCCACTTGGCCACAGAGTTCAGGCACGTAAGGCTCCATCTTCACCTAACTGCTCACCGGGGACTGCCAAGCATGGCCACTTGGCCACAGAGTTCAGGCACGTAAGGCTCCATCTTCACCTAACTGCTCACCATGGACTGCCAAGGATGGCCACTTGGCCACAGAGTTCAGCCTCTAACTGGTTTGTCTGCATAATGTTGAGTGACTGTCACAGCAAGTTCTAGGGACAAGGACACGACTGGGGCCAATATCAGTGCATCACTGGGCACGCTCAGGACCCACAACCTAGCTCAGCTCAGAGGTTCACAGACAAGAGAGCATAGGGAACAGGCTGCAGCTGTGCCCCGGGACACAGGCTCCAGAATGCAGCCTGGAGCACAGGCTCTGGGACACATGTGCAGGAGACAGGCTCTGGGACACACTTCCAGGATACAGACTCCGGGACACACATGCAGGACATAGGCTCTGGGATACACATATAGGACACAGGCTCTGGGACACATGTGTAGGAGACAGGTTCTGGGACACATAGGACACAGGCTCTGGGACACACGTGTAGGACACAGGCTCTAAGACACACAGGATATCAGTTCTGGGACACACGTGTAGGACACAGGCTCCAAGACACACAGGACACAGGCTCTGGGACACACCTGCAGGACATAGGCTCTGGAATACACATACAAGACACAGGCTCCAGGACACATGTGCATGACATAGATTCTAGGACATACATGCAGGACACAGGCTCTGGGACACATGCACAACATAAGTTCCTAGAAACACATGCAGGACACACATACAGGACACAGGTGCAGGACACAGGCTCTAGGACACATGAGCAGGACACAGGCTCTAGGACACACGAGCCTACCCTCCATGTCTTTACCAAGGATGCTTATCACAGAATCAGCGCCACACTTGAGCAATACCAGGTCTCCTCCAGGCCTCTGGACTCCACCTGCCCTAAGACTGTCTCTGCTCCTTGGGCCCCTGGCTGACTGAGCCAGGCCCACATGGGACAGTAGTCAACCTCTCATAGTCAAAGCCACTGGCCTGGAAAACAGGAATTATTCACAGCTAGAGTCCAGCACGGGGTTAGCCACTTCCAACAGTTTCCAGAATCGAAGTAAAACATGTTGGGAGACTCAAGCTCTGGAAATGGAGCCCCCAAAGGCCCCGCATCAGAACCACGCTTGGCTCCTGCCCTCGGAACACGGCATGCTCGCCACCACGTTTGTGTCTAGCTGTTCCCTGAAGCTTCATGCAGCCTTAGGCCTTTTGGCTAAGGAGGCTGAGTCTGGAGTGTGTGGCTGACTCTGATGGCAATGCTGGGATTAAGGAAGTGCTGCACCCACTCTGGGATGGGCAGTCTACGTGCAATGCAAGGGACAGGAAGCAGTCTGTCCCCTCTTTGTGTCTCTGTTCCTCTTGTCACCTTCCACCACCGTGCACTATTGCCCCTCTGCCACGCGCCAGCCCAACTTGGAGCCAGCCTATAAGGGACTGAAACCTCCCCAAACGGTGAACTAAATAAGCCCTCTGCCTTTAGCTTTGAGCAATGGTCATTTCACTTCAGCACTGAGAAAAGCAACTGGGACACCGGGTATCTGCGCCCTACTGCTAAGCCTAAGGGCGGTCTGCAGCCAAAGGCCAGCAGCCAGGGGCTAGGGCTCATTTCTCAGCAGCCTCCAACGTCAGGCATCTCTGAAACCTAGGAAGGACACCACAGGGGCACCAGGAGCAGAGGCACAGGGTAGGGGAATGGGCTTACTGTGGCGCTTCCTGGTGCCTGGGGTGCCCTCCTCCTGCGTGGCGCCCAGGCAGCCCATCAGCTCACGCACGGACAGGGCGTGGTCGCTGTTGACGTCGCAGTACTCCACAAATTTCTTCACGCATTTCTTGGGCTTGGATTTCTTCCGGAGGAACCTCTTGAAGGGTTTCATTTCCTTCTTGCCGATGTCTCCACTGCCGTTTTTGTCCAGCTGTCTGAAGTACCAGTGCACCACCCTCTCCTCCAGGGTGTGGCTGGGGTCTGGTTCCGAGAGCCTAGAAAGGCAGGGCTGGGTCAGGACCTAGCAAAGCCTCAGCTGCCTGCCCAGAGCTCCTTCCTGCTGCCCCGTGTCCCCATAGCGGAAGCTGACACCTAGCGAAGGAAGTGGGCAGAAGCCTTCCTTGTGGGTCTCAGGGTCACCAGTGCTGTGGTGAGCGCTTCACAGTGGCTGAGCCCTGGCCACCTTCCCAAGGGCGGAAGTTCCCTCCTGAATGCCACACGCTTGTGACCCAGAGCAATGGGCTTCCACTCTACACATGGCCACGTTCTCATGGGTGTGTGGGACGGGGTACACATGAAGGCACAAGGACGGAAAGGACGGACATGAAGAAAACTTGAAAGCTGTAGCTAGACAGTTTCTCCTGGACTGTAAATGAAGTCTGACAGATTAAGAAATGAGTAAGATTTCCCTAGACTGGCGGGCGTTGGGTCTGACCTTAAAGCTGACTGCATCTTTCTGCCACTGGGAAAGGCGCACCTAGAGCCCTCCTTGCTCGTCCCTGCCAGTCCTAGGCCCATGCTGCCCTTCCTGGCCGACTCAGCCCTTCCTGAGGTGAGTGAGGCATGTGCGGGCCACAGGGCCACAGCCCCAGACACCGCCGTTGGCTTCGCCAGTGTGCAGAGCTCTTCACAGACGGAAGTGCACGCGTCCTGTCAGTTTCAGCTTCCACACAGGCACTGTCTTTCCGAGACTGTGTTGAGAAAAGTGGAGACCTAGCCAGGGCTTACCTTGCTTCATTTGTTCACCTGTAGAGGCATTTCCATGAGCACTGTCCTCTTACCCCAAGTTGTCTTTAGCAAACACAGCAAGGTGACAAAGAAGGCCTTTTGCTAAGAGGACCTAAAGCTTTCGAGTGCTGTAGGTACAAAAGACAACGGGGGCACGAGGGCCAGCAGGCAGAGGAGCAAAGTGTGAAGGAGCTGAGCGTGCTGGAGAGCCTACCCGAAAGTGTCCTTTAGCATATCAGGAAATGACAGCTAGCTCGGGGAGGGGACATCCAACGCTTGATTCTCGGGCAAGTCTTTCCCTCCAGCTCTGCCACATTCAGATAAGATCCCGAGTCTCGAACACCTGACGCTTAGCCCGGCTGAGCTTCCCAGAGCCCTGGGCTTTCCTCGTTTCTTGCAGCGGAGCACAGCCTACCTGCCGGATGCTGAGGAAGGGTCAGAGACAGCGTGGACCATGTCGGTGGACAGCGCGTCCAGCACACTTGTCAGAAACTCATGCTTTTTGGCCCCAGGACAACCTGGAAAAAAAAATACACAACATTTCATAGTTTGCATAAGCATTATCTCTCTGTTTGGAAAAAGATGATGTTTAGGTATTTGGAAATTAGCGTGCTGGGCTGCCTCTATGCTGACGTACTCATATGAACGCTCCCGGGCTCCCTGCCAGACACAGACACTGATTGTGGAGCCACGGTGGTGATGAAGTGCAGGGTTTAGTGTTCCCTGGGTCACTGGGTAGAATGGAGGTTCTCAGACCCAACTGTCGCACGAACTGTGGCAGCAGTGCCAAGCACGCTCTTCCAGCCGGCGCCGAGGCCCCGGGGGCTAGGAAGCACAGCAGGCTGGCCCTGGAAAGGGCCTTCTGGAACTCTATCCCATGGGGCTGGTGGCCATACCCTGGCTCCCTCCTGACAGAGGTGGCTCTGTCCCTCAGGTTAGAGCGGCTGACCTGTGGTGCGCAGGTCCCAGCAGCACGTGAGAAGTGCGGGGCACCTGCCCTCACACGACGTACTTCACCAGGGAAGCCCAGCTACGTGCCAGCGCTGCCCTCCCCCTCTCCCCACTGGGGACTTCCTGCACCCCCCAGCCTGAGACCATCGCCTGACCCCAAGTTCAGGATAACTTGGCAGACACTAGCTCACGTTAGGGTTCCTCCTCTCTGCAGTGCCGTCTCTGTTGTTCAGACCCTCATAGGACAGCACTGACGCCGTAGCCCTCAGCCTCCCTCCATCCACAGTGGCCTGGCCACTGACCTCTACCTGGGCAGTGACCAGGAAATGGATAACCTGGGGAGGGGGGTGATTTTAGTTATTCCAGTCTATACAGATGTAAGCTTTCTTTTCATTGTTTATGTTCTGTTAAACACAAAGGAAACCTAAGAAGAGTTTTCTAAAATGAGAACACACACACACACACACACACACACACACACACACACACACACGGAGAGAAACAGCAGTTCCTGGGCCAAGACTGCACCCTGCCAGCTTTTAGGGTGTTGGCAGGGGCTGCACCTCGTCAACTGGGTTCCCAGGCTTTGCTTAGACAAGCCTAGAAGGTTGGCCAGGCCTCGGAGACCCCACTAGCATCAGAAAGACACCCTCAGCCCCTCAGCCCCTCAGCCGGTCCCTCCAAAGAGCCTCAGCGGCTGCAGATTCTGCCCAGTAGGCAGAGGACAAGACCTCCAAAGCCCCCAAAACCTTTCGGATCCCCCAAAAGCCAGGTGACAGGTTGCCGTGCCAACACAGGACCAACCTTCGGCACCAGGAGAGCAACAGGAAGGGCGAAGTGCCCCAAAGCACCAGCCTTGAGCCCCAGGGCCAGAAGCAGGAGACACCAGGCGGGCGGCAGGGCTGCACAGGCTCTGCTCTCGGCTCTGGCAGCTTCCCCAGCCCCACTGGCCCTGACAGTGGCATAGAGCAGGTGAGGAAAGGCACAACTGTCTGGAGAAAAGACCCCTTACTAGATAATGCCCTTCACTAAACAGCGTTAGGAGAGGCTTCAGCTCGCAGCATGCAGTGAGGCAGACTGGCTAGGGTCCATGGCAGCTGGCTTGGGCTGCAAATTAAGTCACATCTCCCCAGTCAGGGACTGTAGCATGGTATCTTTAATTAAACAATATTACACACCCATTATGAAATCCCCGACTGTGACACACAGAACTGCAGGACTCCTCAAGGAAGTGCAGGAGACTTATCCTGTAAGTGTGAACTACTTCTGAAATACGAAACAACAAATCGCAGTCTTGTCTGGGATTATTTTTAGTTGTGGCATAAAACACATACCTGTAATACACAAGTCTCTGCTAAAGATTGTCATTTCACAGTTGAGGAGTCCCCCAGCCCCCAAAGAGGACTTTCAGGTTTCACTAATGAAGACACTATACTTCATTTTGCATAAAGAAATGGAACCCAGGCATGGCCAGCCAATCCTTAGCTAGGCTGACCCATCCACAGAGGGGATGACACGGAGAGGGTGAATCTGTCACTAGACATGAGACGCCCTCCAGGGATAGGTAGGAAATGTGTTTCTCTGGCTTCTGCCTCAGAATTGGTCCTGCTATTTTGTGAGAACTCTGGGGTGCAGAGGTCTCTGGGACCCTGGAATCTCAGACCAAGGTGTATAGATTTAGTCAGACTTTTAATGGGCAAACTAGGTTTTACCTAGTTGTACTGTGTATCACGGCCACACAGCCAGGAACCTGGAGTCCAGAGGACCTCCTGAGATATGTGGGGTCCTGGGAGCTCTGTACAGGGATTCCCATTCCATATCAGGAAACTAGAATCCTAGGAGGAATTCAGAGAAGAGCTATGGTCTGACTCATGTTCCATGGGGGTTAGGACACCTATTAGCCAAAGACAGATAGGGGAGGACTGGAGGCCTACGCTGGAGGCCTACACTGGAGGCCCAAGAAGAGGGAAGACCAAGCAGAGACCTGGACATGCATGAGCACGCATAGGCAGACAATCCCATGAGCATGGGTTTTGGCCTAGTCCCCAAATCAATGTTATAGAATAACCCGAATCCTCTATTTCTGTAGCTCCATAGTATGTGTGAGAGGAACTGGCCAAGCACCCTGGCTACCCCACTGGCACTGCTATCTGCCCTTAGAGGCATCCAGGCCACCTCAGTGCCACCTTCCAAGCAGTGGGGAACAACTGAAGAGTCACACGAGCTTCACCATCACCTGCACACCAAGATCCGTGAGAGCCTAAAGCTTGCATGAGGCAAAGTTCTTCCATATAAATCTTGCAGCTCAGATGTAGGCTGCCCTGGGGAGTCCCACATACACCCCTCCCCGCATGACCCGTGCATCCCACAGCCTTTGCGTACGTCATGATGACACAGGTGCTCCCAGCGAACTGCTGAGAAGCCTATCTGAGCTGCTCGGGGTGGACAAACTGCTGAGGCCAACGCCGACAGCAGAAAGCACCCCTCCCCCAACCAGGGTACTGCAGCTTCTGCTAGCTGCCCGGGCAACAGTTTGAGAGACTTCTGTTCTAAGGGTTAGGGACGTAGCTCGGTGGCACGGCCCCTGCCTGTCACTTCCTTTCCTAGCAACAGCTGGTCACCCGGATGCACAGCAGAGAGTAGTAAGACCAATCAAAGAGAGCCTAGGACGCTGTCTCTGCGTTCCCCTTCCAGCCCCACAGAACCTCCCTCCCTGGGCTTTGGAGGCCTGGTGTTCTGGAATGATCCTGACCAATGCCTGTCGACGTAAGTAAATCTGCCCCCAGTAGCACAAGGAGCAAAGTACCATTGACTACACAGGGGCACTAATGAAAAAGCCCACAACTCCCCAACCTTAAAATAGAAATATCACTGCTCTTTGTATCAAGTCTGTTTTCTATCTTCTCCATATTTATATTCTTTGAATTTTCTTCAGGATTCTGTTTTCTCATGTGTTTTCATGACATTAAACAAAGGCCTCAGACTGAGTCCTGAGACATTTACACATTAAGGAGGAAGAGGAGCCCATGGGTGCAAGCTCCGTGAGCTTGACAGGGAGAGGTGGGCCCCCAGGAGTGAGGAGTGCCGGAGGTGCATGGGACCCACAGGTTCCCTGAGCTTGGGCACTGGGGCATCCTGGTTGGTCCAACCCCCTGGGCAAGGCCACCCCCTAGAAGGCAAGCCTGTGGGGACCTCAGTCCAGCCTGCAGGAGGACTGCCGAGCGCTGGGCCCACCCAGGCGCTTCCTGGCCCCAGGACGGGAACGGAAGGGATTAGCACTGCCTGGCACAGCATGACGGACACAGCGGGGCACAACACAGCATGGAACAGAATCAAACAGCAGGCCTGAGCTCAGGGGCCAGCAGGGAGACCACCGCCCTTCTGGAGAGAAGGCTTGCCATGACGTCTGGGCCCTCATCGCCTCAGCCTTAGGCCCTTCCTCAGCTCTCTGGGGACCGGACCGGGTATCCATATCAATAGAGAACTGGGCAACTGCTTCCGTTTCTGCAACCAGAATTTGTTTCTTTCAAATATCAAAACAGAAATTAAGCACAAGCGACGCTGTGGAAAA
>PVJA010028623.1:0-27374 GCA_004027025.1 Myocastor coypus | reverse complement strand
TTTCTTTGAAAGTTGACATATTACATATTGTCCTCACAATCATTCTATAGAGTGCAGTGTGTGGGCATGACCCACCTCCCTATTAATGTTGCATAGAAAAAAGAAAGAAAGAAAGAAAAAAAAACAGGAAAGAATATACTTCCGTTTGGACTAAGAGGAAGCAGATACATATACAATCAAAGGTTTTGCAATTGCAGTGGGCCACCAGTGAAGCTTGTGACGTTGGAGGCTATTGAATCTAAGCCTCCTAAAGCTCATCTCACCAATCTAGCTCTGCGTTCCATGCATTGTAATTAAGGATTTTTTTTTTTCTTTCTGGGTGGTCAAGGGCAAGTAGAAGCAAGACCTGTATAACAAAACATTCATTATTATTATTATTATTTTTGTATCTTCCAGGGTCAAATCCCCTCAGGATTAAATTTGAGACCATAGAATGTACTTTGTAGAACTGTTGTTGGGCCTGTTGTCAGGTTGATTTCCACAAATGTTTTTATATTTTTATTTAGATCAGTCATGAGTTGTATTCAATTTTTAGGTTAGGGGAGAGGAGCCTCTTAGTATTTTCTCTGTGGTCAAGAATGAGGTAGTGTGTGTGTGTGTGTGTGTGTGTGTGTGTGTGCATGTGTGTGTATATGTGCATGGATGCACTCATTAATGCTGCATAGATGGTATATTTGGGCAAGCAGGGGTTTGCTCAGACATGAGAAAACAACTATTAAAAATTTATAATAGTTTAGTCATTATCCAGGGGAAAATGTGCTATACAGTACTGAGATTATTTGGGGGCTATTAGCTGTAAAGTGTGTGTGAATGTAAACACGTGTATTTCTTATGACACCACATGAGGGAAACAGATTTAAACATGCAGTTTCATTTATTTACATTTGCCCATATCTCAGAACAAGATAGGACAGGGACAAGCAATTTCTTCTAGATTGGGGCCAGAATGTAGCCCTTGAATGACACAGCTATCTCTTGGTGTTCCAGAGGTTCCATTCATAAGTACAGATTTTCCCACAAATCGAGTTTGTAGTTTTGTCTCTTAGGTTAAAACCCATGCTAGTCTTTCTTCTACAGGCCTTTATTATTGTAAGTGTGATTTAGGTTTGGATTCATGAAGGGATGGTCTTAAAATCTGCAAAGAGCTACAGTTCTAGAGAGCTTGGCCCACACTCTTTTAGCATGACAGAACAAACTGGGGTCATTTTGCTAACAAATCTTATTCTAAAGAAGCTAGGTAGGGAGCCCATTATCACCATGTTGTGGTCACTGATGAAAAGCCAAGAAGAGAGAAAATCAGTGACCCCTTGCATATAGCTCTCTGATCACCATTCTCTGTGGCAAGAATGAGGTAGCGTTTGTGCGTGTGCACGTGTGTGTACATGGGCATGGACATGCTCACTAACGCTGCCAGAGGTGGCTGGAAGAGATCAGAGAGTATGACAAGGAGGTTGGCATATCTCGTGCCAAACTGTGTGTGACTGAGTCCTGTTGAGCAGGCCAGCCCTGCCAATGGGAGGTGGTATCTTTGCTCCACCGGTGAAAGGACCTAACTGGAGACTTGAAGATGTTTGCTAATCAAGGAACCCTCATAGATGGGATTAATGTCCTTATAAAAGGGGCACAAGAGAAGAACCCCCCCCATGCTTTTGCACAGACCTGGTGTCTAGGAAGTGGTCTTCACCAGGCATCACATCAGCCAGGACCTTGATGTTGTACTTCCTACCCTCCAGAACTGTGGGCAATACATTCCTGGGGGTTCTAAGCTCCCTAGTTTGCTGCATTTGATTATTCCACCCAGAATGACCTAGGGCAGATTGGTTCAAATTTGATGACTGTATCCTTCCAATAGGAAGGAGGAAGACCATGGGATCTAGAGGCAGAGGCTGGACTAGTGCTATTCAGAGCTAAAGGACAACAAGAATGACTAGCAACACAGGACAGTGAGGGAGGTCAGGAAAGAGTCCTCCCTGGAAACATGAGAAAGAGCATAGTCCTTGTTATGGTTTGTGTTTCGGTGTCCCCCAAAAGCCTCATGCAGTCATGGACCGGGTGGCTTCTGAAATTTGTAATCAATTATTGTGGAAATTGGTGCTGCCTCTCCCCTGGGGCAGGTGACCTGAATTTTAACGTAAGGTAGGAAGAGAAGTTAGCTGCTTAAGCAGCTGTGAGCTCTCTCCCTGAGCTCTTGCTTTTAGCCACCACCACGGAAGGTTGCCCTCTGCCATGTGCCAGTCTGCTTTGGAGCCAGCTGGATATGGACTAACACCTCCAATAACTGTGAGCTAAATAAACCTTTCCTTTCCTCATTTTGAGTGTCAGGTCTTTGTCCCAGCAACGAGAAAAGAATAACTAAAACAGTCTTGCTGCACCTTTGTGCCCGGTTTCCAGCCCGCAGAAGCATATGAGTAGATTCCTGCTGCTTCAGGCTACTCAGGGTATGAGTGTGATGTGTCGGCTTCAGGAAGCAGTGTGCAAGGCATCAGGCTCAGCCTTGGGGCAGTGGGAATGTGGGCAGAAGGCGGGATGATCGATGGCGAGTGTGGCGGAGAGGAGCTGGGAGGCAGGGATGAGGGCCAGGCAGCTCTGGACCAATGCCATGTGCTTTACCACACAGGACACTGGGAGGAGTGGCCCAGTCCATCCAGTGAGAACAAAGGAGGGCCGTTCAGCTGCTTACAGGAACAGCTGGTATTTAAGTGCTCAAGTGGGGTCCTCATTCTCAGCTCCCAATCTCTGTTACTTTCTGTGATGCTGTATTTTCTAAAAGTGGCCATGACAGTAGCATCTATTTTACTTGCCCTTGGGAAACCTGCTCTTCCTCCATCATGTGCTGATGTGCAATTCTCCCACCCCTTGACTCAGGGTAGGCTATGATGTCCTTCTTCTAAGTCAAAGCCAAATAATGAAAAGTGAAGTGCTTAGATCATGTGTGATCCAGATAGAGATTAAGTTTGAAGCCCAGAACTACTGCAAAGCTGTCCAGTTGTCTGGGACTGTCACATGTCACATCTCAAAGTAGCCCATGTGGAGAGGCCCTGAGGAGAATCCAAATTCTACATGAACAGAGATGCCAGGCCATTTGCAGCTCCAAGCCCTGCTCATTCTGAGTCAAAACACCTATAATATAGTTGGTATGCTCCAGGCATGCGCAGACTAGGAGCAGCCATAAAGTGCGTGCATTAAAAGATGCTTGGCTTTATGGTGCCTCATTATGCAATGGTAACAACGGGACTGCTTTAAACCTTTGCCAGTGTGACTCTGCTGTGAAATCTTCATGACTTCCTGCCTAAATCTCCCGTCGCTCCTGAGCCATTAGTCACCCAGGGTTGCATTTCAGCCAGGATGGCATTTCTTGTCATCCAGAGCTCAGAAATGTTGGCGCCAGTCTCCTGTCTTGAGTCCTCTCAGCAACCTCGAATTTCCCAGGCATTTCTCATACAGAATCCATTGTATACCACTCCTGCTTCCAAGCCTGCAGACCCACGCTCCCATGTCCCTTCTTAGCAACAGAAGGATGGATTTCACCCTTCTTCAGAGCAGGGTTTGTGTTCCAGTAGTGAAGATTTTAATATAACAAGAAAGCATTCCTCTAGGTAATCACCAACTGTTACATAAGAAACCTGCTCATGTCCTCCATGAGGGGCTGTGTCCTGCTCATATTTGCATGACTAGGTTGGTTAAGTACTTCAAAGGGGAATGGCTTTCAGGGGATGGAAGCCTAGATGGTGGGCAAATGAATTCCTGAAGAGGAGCACTTTGAAAATATGAAGCAGAGTTAGAGGACTGGTGGCACATGGGCCACTGTCCCCTCACTCTATATGATGGAAGACCTTGCTAGTGATTCCAGTACACTGCCTGGAGACTGCAGAAGTTGCCTCATAGTCTTTTGTTTGTAAACCTATTGCTCATATTTGCACTTGAGAGGACTAAAAGGACCAAGACTTTATTTTGCTACTTAAATTTCTTAAAAATATTCTTAAAATAGAAGCTCAATTTTTGTCTATGATTGCTTTATGCATTACTTTTTTCTTTAAGTTTAGGCAAAGCTCATTAAACCTGTATTAAAGTTTATTAAACCTCTGCTTTTCATGCTCATAGATTTCAAGTGAAAGGGTGATATTTCAATCCACAAACTTAATTCTTTCTGCAATTCTGGGGAGGATGGCGGTGTTCATTGGCATGCAGGGCACATGGCTCTGGTTGTGTTTGTCATTAAAGTCAGAGTTTGCCAGTACAAGAAAAATCTTTCCAAATGCTTCTGTTCACAAATCTAATTGTTCGTGAACAGAATTATTCATAAAATGAGGAATTACTATACATATGGTGGTGCTTTATGGACTTTGGAGTTGGCTGGCATGTGGTGGAACCTGTACCTTAAGAGTTCACCTAAGAAGGCGAGTGGATGATAAAGCTAAGCATGGGGATCTGGAGTAGATATGATCAACAATGCTGGCACTGCCTATAACCATCACTTACCAGGCTGCCAGCACCAGTGGAGAAAGGAAATTGTACCTTTTCACATATGTGCGCCACTTGCTAGAATCTGCTCTTAGGCTATGCAGAGCCAATCCAGGAGAAGCCTGAGGGCTGTGTCTGAGGGGTTCTTGTGGCTGCTGGTCTTCATCTACAGCTACATTGGAGTACCTTGCTGAAAGCAGGGGAAACACTCCTTCTCAAGCATTCTACTGGTCTCTACTTTTGGGCTTTCCTGTTCTTGGAATTGAGCTTTTTCTTTCTATAGTTTCTGTGTTTTGATTACCTTAGCACTAAGCTTGGATTCTGTGGAAAGGCGGGAGAAGTTACAAGGGGAAGAAAAATGTCCTTTACTGTGCACAGACTAAGAACTGGGAGGGCTCAAATATGTCATGTAACTTGTCTTGTTTAATCTTATCTGCTCTGCCACATGCCCATTGAGAAGCCACTATATGAGCCACATGCCATGTACTCAGAGCCATTGAGTCCCTGCCTCACAATGTGAGGGGACTCAAATTCACGTCTGTTGGCCTCACTGAACAGTCTTGCTTTGCCTACTGAAAAGAAATCTATTGCCCTCTATTCAGAGGGTCTGGAGGCAGATGTGTCTTGAAATTCAGTAAGGTATGGAATGGGGATGTGATCCATCTTCTGAAGGTTAATTAATACTCCCCATGGGCCTGAAGCAGCACCCTGTAATCGAACTCATTAATATTTAACAATGAAATGTAACATTTGAACAAAATAGGATAAACTTAAAAATACACACATCTCATTTTTTGGTTGCAATATATATAATTTTTTTTCTAATTTCAGAGCTTCAGAACTTCTTAATTTTGGATAAGGAATTGAGGGCCCATACCAAACTAGCTTCAGGTACCAAGAGCATACATTTGTTCTCTTTTCTCTGGAAACTGTATAATGGGGCATGCTAGAGCTAAAAACCAATTTTTAAAAATCCTGATGCTGTTTGTTACTATCTGTACAAACAGTTAAGACTTGCTTTAAGGACTGATTAGAAGCAGGAGCACAGCAATCCTTCATAAACAACTAGGTACAGAGAAGCAGGAAGACACAGGGTAGTCCTATGGTCTTCATGAAGTCTCATCTAGGGCCAACTGAGCTGTAACTCTAAACTGCAGCCCCACAAAGTAGCCATTTGGTCTGCCCATGAAACAGAGCTTCTGCTTCTCTTTTTAGCCTTTGCTTTTACAGATTGCTCCTCTGAGGATTGGTGGCAGCATCACAGAGCCACTAGTAGTTGTTGAGAGTAATTAGATTGACCCTAACCAGTAAAGGGTAGTTCAGATGAAAAGTCATGTTTAAGTGAAGGGCCAGCTTTCCATTCTGGAACATCTGAAGTTTATTTGGATTATGGAGTTTCAGCCTTTGTTCTGTTATTCTGAGGTTCTCTTGTATACAGGATAAGCTGACTGTTTCTGCCCTATCCATATGACTCTGGGAGATCCATTGCTTTTTTGTTGCCATTTGACCTGTCTGTCAGCCACCCCATAGTTACAATTGGTCCAATCAAGCTAGACCAATCTCTTGTGTTTTGATAATAGGATAAAAGAAATCAGTGGTTAAGGACTCTGCTTTGTGCGTCATGGCCTTAGGTCCATAGTTTGGGCTTCTTTTTATCCTTCTGTGCTGCAGAGGAACAGAACTCAAGAAACTGACTCACATGGTGAAGAGATGGGGGAGAGGGTTGGGAGCTGACATGGTACCTCAAGCAGTCTAGAGGCGAGGGCCTGAGAAGGAGAAGGTTGATGCTCCTGTAGCACCCTATCCCCTTCCTTAACATCTTCAGTGGGGAAGCTGCTCTGCTGTGTCTGTGAGCTGCTGCTTCAACGCCAGTGCTGCCCCACTCCCTCCCACGCCTCTGTGCTTATCTCTGCAGAAGCTCAGTGGCAGAGCTGGACTCAGAAGTTGTATCACTTACAAGACTAATGCTGCCAAAAGTATGGTGTGTTTGCTATGGTAGAACACATTTGTCTTATTACCTGAATACTTGTTTACATGTGCATTAGGCAAATCATATGTTTTATATTATTAAATGTACATTATGTTTTAGTCAGAGTAAATAAGACCATGTTGCATAACAAATATTTGCTAGTGTACTGAAAAGATTAACTAACCAGGCATGGGCTGGCTGAGAAAGCTACCACTTTTGTCCAGTTCCTGGAAGATAACCCCTAAATCCTTGGAATATTCTGCTTTTAAGAATGTCTTTGCAAGATTTAGCTATTACAAGTGTGCTGCTACAAACATGGGCATGCATGTAGCACTGTGGTATGACAGCTTTAATTCTTTTGGGAAGGTACCTAAAATGGAAACAGCTGAGACAAATGGAACCTCCTGTTTTAGTTTTTTTAAAATATAATTTTATTATTTTTAATAAGAAATAACAATGAGATGGTTTCAAAGCACAATCGTAGGACAGCCACAATAATTAATGCAATTCATATTGTTGTCTTCATAGTAGTTGTTCAGAGTATAAGATGCAGATATGATAACTTTTCTAAACAGTATTGGTACAAATGTTTCTTCTCATTGAGCTAAGAGAAAGTAGTTGTATGCATATTCCAATAGTCCATAATAGTAGTGGATTATCAGCAGAACTGGCAATGTTAGAAGCTGTTGACTTGAGCCTTTTATAGCTCAGCATACTTACCTGGCTTTAGATGCAAAAATTCTCAATAAAATCCTCACAAATAGAATACAGCAAAGCATTAAGAAAATTATACATCATGACCAGGTAGGATTCATCCCAGCAATGCAAGGATGGTTCAACATATGCAAATCTATAAATGTAATACACTATATCAATAGAGCAAAATTCAAAAGCCACATGATCATCTCAATTGATGCAGAAAAGGCCTTTGACAAAGTCCAACACTCATTCATGTTCAAAGTCCTACAGAAAATTGGAATAGAGGGCCTCTACCTCAACTTGATACAAGCCACCTAAGATAATCCAATGGCTAACATAATTCTAAATGGGGAAAAACTGAAGTCATTTACTCTCAGACCTGTTTTGATTTTTTGAGGACTCTCGATTCTGCTTTTCAGAGTGGTTGTACCAATTTACACTTCCACTAGCAGTGGAGAAATGTGCTTTTACCCATAGTCTTGCCACCTAAGGTGTTGGGCATATCAGAAAGTTTATGTTATCCATGTGGTTTATGGTAGAAGATCTTTTCTTGTGTGTAGTACTGGAGGTTGAACTCAGGAACTTGCTTTTGACAGACAGGCATTTATTCTGTTGAGCTATCTCCCTAGCCCAGTGGTAGAAGGCATTGAGCCACCAAAACCCACCCTAATCTTAACAGATAATGCAGTTGAGATCAGCCACATGGGTATCAGCTGTGTGTAAAATGACCTCATAAAACAGCTGGACATGTAGACTTGGGTGAGCTTCTTGTCACACATTGTTGGGAGACTTAAGTACTATTATAAATCACATCATGATGCTTCATCCAGCGATGTGCCTCATAGTCAATGGCTACTCCATAGATTTTTGTCACTTAGTGATGTCAAAGTCCATTTAGTTGAAGTACATTCTATGTTCACAAAGCAGTAGAATAGACAGGTGAGGCACTTCTCAGAGCATATCCTTGTCTTTAAGTGGTGTGTGACTGTAAGTTGACATGGCTCAGCCTGGGAGGGCAATTAGAGCCCAGTGTCTGGTCTGTCTTGGAGTCTGTGCCTTCTCCATTGCTGCTTTTTCTTTCTGTCCTTTCCCTATAATGAACTGAGCAGCACAGAGCGCTCGGGGCCCAGACACAGTTACTACATCTCAGTGTCATAACCCACTGAATGCAGAGCTGGATTCACTCCTGGTCAGCCCACCTCTGAGCAGTTAGGAAACTGAGCAGGCAGCTCACGGTCTGTTGTTTGTGTTCACATAGGGGTAGAAGGAGAGCAGGGAAGGAGGCACAGCACAGTGTGTTGTGGGGACCAGGCTTGAAATCTTTATGTATCAGTTTGGCATATGTACATTGGCCATAATTCATGGTGTCAAACTAAGGCAAAGGAGTTTGGGAAGACTGTTCATCAAGATGGAATAAAGTTGGTGTCTGACTAGTCTATCATACATATCAAGTCTTGGATTTCATGGATATTGATATTTAGGGCCAAGTCAAATTTACCCCTTGTAATGAAGTATGCTGGTTTAAAGAAATGTACTGAAAAACAAAAAGTGAATATGAATATGAGAAATGTATAATATGAGAAAAATTTTGAAAATGACAGGGCAAAAAGTGAAGGCGGGCCACAGAGATATGTCAGCTGCCACATGATTCTGTGGAGATGGCGCCAACTCACTCATACTGTACTCATCTGCAAGGTGTTGGGTCTGCCAACTTACGATTTTAAGAGTAAAGGCTGCTTTTTTTTTTAAAGTCAATCTGCTTCTTAAAGTCTAGGATGAGAAAAATTAACACCCAGAAATAAATATCTAATTTTAAAAGATATGTTATGCCAAGAACTTTAATAAACATTTAATTTTCTTTTAAAATTCCCTTGGGGGAGTGAGTACATAAAACTTTTCCTAAGATCTAAGTAGACTTCTCCTTTTAAGAAAGATTCATCTTGTCCTGCTATAGAATATCTGCTTCAAAACTTTTGCTTGACCTCTGGTGTACGATTTAAATGGCTAGGTGAATGGATCCTTGCAAAAATTATAGCAGGAAGTTTGAAAGTCCAGGAATAACTTTCATCGGCTGACAGATCTGAGTGCAGTGAGTTTGTCAAAAGTATCTGTCTAGGTAAATTTCAGCTGATCCTGTGAAACTTAAGAATCACAGCTCCATGGGTGGAGAGCTTTGTTAGAAGATTAGCATTTTGTACTGCCAACTGTTATCTTGCATGGCAATAACTTTCAAGAAAATAACAAACTAAATATGTATAAGTTTCTAGGGGGGCTTTGAAGAGTCTGTCTATATAAAATTCTAGTGTTTGGAATCTGAGGAATTCAAGGGGGTCCTTGTTTTCATCCCTCTATCAGGGTTGTCCATAAACTACTTGTGAGTGATGGGAGCTGAATGTCCAGATGCAAGAACTCTGTCCTCGCTAGCCTCTCTCTGTTAATGGTTAGATAGATTTTGTGTCTTTGGCAATCATAGCAGAGTCTTACATTTAATTTGTACTTTGGTGTATTATGTTAAAATAAAATAGCAGTCCTTAAAGTATTCAAGTAGATTAATTTCCTGTACTATTAAGGAGCTTTTAGTGAATATGGAGAAACTGAACTATTTTGAGAGGGGGTTTTTAGTTCTCACTATATCACCTTAAGTTCAGAAATCTGAAGAAAAAGACTCCAAAACTTTCCATTGACTACCAATAGCATGTGAGGCTATCAGCAAGATGACCACAAATAGCTTAGAAATAAGCTAGACTAATTAAAGAAAAATAAATAATTAAATGAAATGGGAGGAGTTGGCTCATGGGAATCTAGAAATAGGATTGCTGAATTAAGTAGAAGTAAATTAGACTAGTCAAATAAAATTAAATGGGAAGTGTCAGCCCATGGGTATAATTCCTTGACTTGTCATTAAGGCATTGATATTAATATAGTGTAATAAAAAACTTTTATTATAGCATAAAAAGTGGAATTAAGAGGATAAAAATCTGTTAATACTTGGACATTGCTGCTTGGGTTAGGAGCCTTCTCAAGGGGACAATGAAGTCTCAGAGAGGTGTCCTCATAAATATCTCTTACACAAAACATTCCTCAGTACTACCTAAGCTACACAAATGTTCTACACAAATGTTTTGCTTTCCAATCTGGCTTCCAAGGAGATAACAACACCCCTTCTGACTAAATTCAGCAGAAATGGAGGTCATTGTGAGCTCTTTGCCGAAGGGTTATGCTGGGTGCCCCGTAGTCTGTAGCAGATCTCAGGATGGCATGACCCCCTGCTGCCACCTGTGGTTAAGCATATTGTTCACTATAAAGATGCCTGAAAATAGATTTCCAGTCACTGGTCCTTGATCCTTTAAAAACACCTTCAGTGTTACTCTCTTAAAGAAATAGATTCTGAGTAGCGCTACATAAAATCTCATGTGAGTGTACCTCTTGGAAAAATCTGGGTTCTGGGGTTTCACCTTAAGTTCCAGGGAAGATGAGAGAAGCTGTGCCTGAGGGACAAAGTTCCCCAGAATAGAGAGGGGCATGCTAAGCAAAGAGCCGGATGAGGGCATTAATCATGTACTCTTGGGAATACCATCATTCTCACTGTAAATCCATGGGCTGGCCAGGCTGTCTCACTCACTCATTGGTTTTATTTCTAGAATATCCACCTTCCTCTGAAAGTTGTGGAGAAGCCCATTTTCTAGGCCTCATGGCCATGAAGCAAGCCTGAGCTACAATAAACTCAACCTTCTGATGCTGTCCTGAGTGAGGCTCTTTGACGCCAGCTGGCCAGCTCAGTGACACCTGCTTATTCATTCCCTGTTGCTCTAAGCCCGTTTTAGATCACATGCGAGTCCCTAGGTGAATTGGCCTGGTACCAGAGATAGAACTAGAGGAATAGCTTTGTCAACAGATGCTTGTGTGACTAACATGAATCTCTGCTTTAAATATGCTAAGGTTGGGAACTGGGTGCCATCTTAGCTGAGTCAATAGGGTAGGGCGACATGAAGCCTGAGATGACTGCACTTGGGTGTGGGCCTTGGGCATCTTCTAGTGGACATTAAGTAAATAGCTGATACAATCAATGTCATTATTGTTATATGGCTGCTGTTCTGAATTTTGCTAGAAATGTATGCTGCCCCAGAGGCTGGGGAAACTAAGCACTTGAGGACCACTGTGAGAAGGGACTATCAGAGCGTGTGCTAGAGGGTGAGTGCATGGAGCTGGGCAGTGCCTGAGAACAACGCACGTTCAGACATACTCATGCTCCTGTCTCTTCCTGAAGCTGTCCACATCTCTCTACACCCTATGTCTGGACTGTGACAAGTGGGCAAGTGGGGGTGTGGGTGCGCAGTGTGGAGGCTAGGATGTGTGTGGGTGGGAATAGTCTGCCCCAGCCTAGGCAGTGTCTGCAGTGAATTAAAAAACAATACAACCAAGTGAAAGTTGGTTTGCTTTTCATTATCACCATATGTGGACAGTTCTAAAATTGTCAGTGATATAATACTTGTACCTAAATATACTTTTCTAGTCCATGTTTTTTTTTGTTTTTTAAAGAGTACAAAATAGTAAGAAAAAAAAAACAGCAATAGAAACTATACAAAATTTCACTAAACAAAGTAATAGGAATTCAGCAATAGTTGCTGTGCTGCATGACGTTATCTTCAAATTAATTGTTTAAGTCACTAGATATAAGTGGGAAAAATTGGTGTAAATAAGGCAAAACAAGACAACAACACAAAGTTATAAGAAATTAAAAAGAGAAAAAAGAGTAAAAAGAGAAAAATTAAGCATTAACTGCTCCTCTCTAAAGGCCAGCAGAAATCAGCAGTAGAATTGTTCAAATTATCCTGCGTGTATCTAGTCCATGTTCTGAAGAATTATTAGCATTTCTGTTGTAACAGTAATGTATAGGTCAGATTTGAATCAGCACAACTTCACTTCTTATTCTTTAATGAAGATGGTCTTCGGTGTGGCAGCTGATTTGGAGAACTCCCTGTCCATGGTATGGTAGAACGCCAGTGTGCACGGTGGACTCGAGCGCACTCCATTTGCCCGGGGCCTTTCATCCTCCCCTTTGTCCCAGCCCCTAACTCCTGTGCATCTCTGTGTAAATCACTGATTTGGAATAAACAGTGGCATGCAAAGGCAAAACCTCGGAACATGAATTATTTTAGTCCTCCCGTCTTATGTGACCACTTAGAGCTTTTATTTGTGTTTAAAATTTTAAAGAGTAACTGCAAATTTTAATATTTTGCCTGGAGATTGCAAATATTAGTTCATAAATGAAATACTTTACATTAAATTTTAAATATCTTTGTAATAGAAATTTCTTTTTATGTGGTTAATTGCTTTACAACTAAAGAACAAATGCATAAAAATAATGATTATTACTCATAGAGCAGGATTAAAACTGAAAATAATTTTGTCCTATGGGGAAAGGGGTGCTAAACAGCAGTCTACCCCAAATGTCAAATGTACAGGGCCTATGTGAGGGGCTTTTCAAAGTTCCTGAGGTTTGAGTAATGATTTTGATGTCCTGTTTTCATGAGGACACAGGGAGTGTGATGTGTTCAACTGGCTTTTGGCATTCCTTCCAGCATTCGTGTCCACCTAAAAACAAACAAGCAAACATATGAACATCCACCAACAAATCATAGCTTCTCTGTGATGGCAGAGCTGAACATGGAATTAGTAATAGTAGCATTGACAAAGTATTGCACAGAAGAAGTTATTCATTTGTGTCCTGATCTATAACCATCCCCTCTAGATTTCCAATTAAGGAACCAAAACTGTAGAAAGGGCCAATTCTGCTAAGAACTATGTCACACTGCTGTCCGGGTAACTCCTCAGAGCAGGCCTGGCAGGTAGGCATGGGTGGCTCCCATTCATCAGATGGGGAACGTGGAGGTCAGTGATGATGCCATTGGTCTGCGCCAGCTTACAGGAAGTGGGGCTGAGGTTGGCTTTCTGGTTGGCTCCAGGCCCAGTGCTGTTCTCTCCTGGTTCCATCTCTGAGAGACATCTGTCACCACAGATCAGTGCTATGGTCGCTTGCAGTTTGCCAAAGCTGCTCTTGTGGTGATTCTTTTCTTCTGCCCTGTTTTGCTGGCAGGATGGCATGCTTCAGGCAGGCATCACAGACTGAGGGAAGGAGCACTGCCGGTCACGGCCGTTGGGAGCACTTCCCTCACTAAGACCCAAGTCAGGCTGTCTCTGCTGCCCATCTTCGAGGCCTCCCTATGCCAGCTTCACAGAGGAGGAAACCCAGGCTCCAGGAGAAGCATCACCTCTGACCTTGAGCCTAGATACTCTGAGCTTGAGCGGCTGCTCAGAACCACACATAGTCCCGCTGTGTGTTTCTGTTTCTGGTTTCTGTGGGAAAGGGTAGCCTGACTTTGCTTTTACATTCAGGTTTGGAACTTCGATACCATTACTCCAAGGGCCAGAGGGCTGCCACAGTCAGCCCAGCTGCACTGTGGGACATCCCAGTGCTCAGCAGACTCAATACTGAGGCTCAGCTGGGAGGGGCAGGAAGTGGTTGGTGGAGTGGAGGGAGCAGGCAGGAGCTGGGCCTCGCTTCCCTGGTCTGATGTGAGCTCCACTGGGCTTCTGCTGGCTGTGATTGGAATAGTTTGTTTCTCATATGCTTTCATTTAATTGAGTAGAGAGGCAGTAGACTCATGGTTCAAATATCATGATGGGTAGAAATGTATTCAGGAAGGCTCTGCCTTCAACCCTGGCCCCCATGTACTTGTCTGTACCCCTAGCCTCCTGCCATGGTTGGCCACAGTCAGTTGCTTGGGTGTGTTTCCAGTAAGGTGTAAGTGGGTGCCACTCACACTGACGCCTACCTGACCAAATATGGTAGCACTCTCTATGGCTCTCCCTGTACTCTTAACATAATGCATTTTTCCATGGTAGAAGGGAGGAAGAAGAGACAAAGAACACTTGATAGCTGTCTAGGGAATTTGCACAATTACTCCGTGAATTTTTAGAGTGGTGAATCTGGGGAATGTCTGCTAGCTCAGACTGGTAAGAATGTGTTGGATTTCATCCATTTTTATTTTTACTTTTTGGGTTGCTCGTTCCTGCTTCTCTCCCTGCTCTTCCCCACCCTCTTTCTTTTGTCTCTCCCCTCCTCTCTTCCACCCTCCTTCTCTCCCACTGGCTGTCTCTAGGTGAATCCTCTTGCTGTTTGCTAGGATCCTGATCTGCCCAGGACCTGCTGACTTTGATCTCGATTGCTGAGACGTGCGGCTCCCGCTGAGTGCTTTCCTCCAGGGTGGCTTACTGCACTGCACTCCTTACGCCAGACCCAGATGTGTCTCTCTCTGCTGGAAGATCGTCTTCAATCAGAGAACTTTTCCATCAGCGTCAGTGGGAGATGCAACGTAAAGTGCTCCTCTTGGAGTGAGCCTGCCTGTCAAGTGTAATTGTGCTAAGGTGAATACTTCACAAATAATGAAGACATTTCTGCTTTATACCCTGAAAATGCAAACCTCAAGAATGTGGGTTCAGAGGAACAGTTGAATTGCTCTCGTCAGAAACCACATTGGGGTTCTTTTGCCAGGCCCACCTCTAACCAACATGGCCAATTTTTGTTCAGTATTTTAATACACATGCATTAAATGAACCAGTGACTTTGAGGAGCTTAATGGATTTGGGAGTACAATCAGTACAGCAAAATGAGGAAAAGGATATGAAATCCCCCATCATTGCTGCAGTGGGGGACGATTTCCTTCTCTAGATTAGCTCAGTCTGATACCTGATGTGCCCGATAGCTGCCCCTGTAGGGGCTGAGGGACGCAAACCTCTATTTAGTTCTCTGAACTCCTTAGAAATCCTTTGTGATTATCTGAACAAATTTCTTGGAGAAGGCAACTTCTAGAGCGGGCCTTTTGCTCTTCCCCCTATGGCTGGCTCCTCCTGTACGCCCCAGAAGCACACTTATCACGTCAGGCCCAGTGGCAAGGCCGTATCTCTGAAACAGCGCTTGCATTCTTGCTGATTTCTGGGTCCATTTGCCATGAATAGAAAAGCTTTGGAGGCTTAGGCTTTCAGTGGGCTCACTCCTTCACATGAGAAGAACTGTTTGAAGCAGTAACATTGCGGGGTGGGCTTCCACAGGAAGCAGCCTCCTCGTCTGGAGATGCAGCGAGCAGTGGCAGGTTGTTTCTGGCAGCACAGTGGGTAGTTAGTTGCTCAGTTCACTGCGGAGGTTTCCAGTGTACCCCAAAGAAGGAGGTGTGGGCAGCCCTGTGACTCACCACGGGTGACCTGTGATTGTGGTAGGCGAGTTTGCGGGGTGGCAACAGAGAGCTCTGTGGGTAAAAGCAGAGGGCAAGGATCACCTTAATTTCTGATGAGATCTGTGTCCCTGGGTACACATGAGAGCCTTTCCAATTCTTCAGCATCTTTCCACCCATTTTGCAGTGTGTGCGGCTGGTCCAGTTTTGCTCCATAGAGCAGGAGGAGTGGGCTTTTTGGTGTGGCCAGGCAACAGGTCTAGTGTGGAGGAAGGGGTCACCCAGCCTTCTTTCCCTAAGGGGAGACTCTCATACTCTAGACAGGATCTCTGGGATTCTCTTTTGGCCTAGCTGCTACCCAGAGTCTGGAAGGACCAATCTAGGGCCTACAGTGGGTCAGGGCCGAGCTTCTCAAGACGGGTTGGATGCTCTTCTCTGGGGGCTATTCACTTTTGATTCTTTTTCCACTTCCCAGAATTGTTACTGCCACCAGCCTCTCCTCCTTTCCCCATAAACTCCGGGGTCTGTGGATCCTTGGTACCCCATTTGCCTATGGTTAGGGTTAGATATGGGGCAGCCCTTCCCCCTTGCTGTCCCCTTCTTCCCTTGACATCAGAGTCCTCAGCTCTACTGTGTCACTGTGGCTCGGCCGTCAGAATCCTGCTCTTTGGAGGCATTGATTGCAGAGGGCTGCTTGGTGCTTTGAGTGCCCTCCTTAGCCCGACTCTGGAGCTCCTATAAAACCCAGACTTCTTATTATCATGTCACTGCCAGGCGAGTACATGGAAGACTGTCCTCATTGGTCATAGGGACTCTTGTGCTTTGTCATGAGGTGGTGAAGATAGCAGGAGTGTATAGAAAAAGCACAGGGTTTGGAGCAACAGACAGGACTCCAATGGAGGCTCCTCCACCTTCTAGCGGTAGCCTTTGGGCAGTTCCAGAGATCTTGCATAAGAAATAGCAGAACCATACCTACCTGCCAGAGTCATGCTTGAGTTAAACTCTAACATGCTCAGGCAAAGGACCCCCCCCCACCCCCAGCAAAGGAGTCATCAATGTTAGTGGCTTTCTCTTTTCTTTTTGTCCTTATTTGCCCTCATTGATTAGCATATTGTCACGTGCCTTTCCCATAGGCTGAACTTTATACCTCTGGATTAGAGTGAGACTTCTGACTTTAGAGAATATCACCTTTTCCCCATAGAAGTTGTGACCCACACTTCTTATACAATTTGCACAGGTTTTGGTATAACTGGAGCAAGTGCTAGCAGTTTGTATATGGTTTAAAATGTCCCCTCCCTTATCTTCATTGTTTAAACCTTATGTTTAGTTTCTTTCCATTTTACTATACCCATTATAGCTTTCAGGTTTTATTATATGTCCTGGATGGTCGAGATGATTGTACCTATAATTTCCATCAGCCGTTTTTGAAAACAGCCATTAACGTTTAGAATTTTCACTTTGACTAACTCTGTATGGTGATATCTGAAAACTAAGCAACTGTCTTGAAGACAGCAATATGTAATACAAAAATCATGGTTGAATACCTCTCATCTTGGTCTTCTAAAGGTGCACTATTTCTTTTTTTTTTTTTAATAAATTTTTTTTTTTAAAGTATTTATTTATTTTTTTTTCTTGTTTCAGAACCTTTGTTTGTTTATTCACTCATTTTTATGGCCGGCTCAGCCCGCCCCGAGGGCAGGGCTGGCGCAGCATGTGGTGCCGGGGATCGAACCGCGGTCCCTGAAGCCGCCCAAGCTTTCCCAAGCAGGTGCTTTAGACCACTGAGCCATCCCGCCGGGCCCCAAAAGGTGCACTATTTCTAATATCTTATCATTATTATTATCCTCTCTTTAAAATAAAGTTTTTAAAAAAGTAAAAAAAGACAAGAAAAAAATTAAGGTTTACTGAAAACAAGTGTTAATATTCAATTATTTGTCCAGTCTTGCATACCTAGATTTGTTAATCTGAGTAACAAGTTTGATAATGAAAATAGGCAATATAACAACGATTGTTAATTTGCTATTCTTGTTTTGAAAATCTGTAACATATGTAATGCTGCATATTACCTTATGTCTGTCTTTCTTCTGTTTGTTTTTTATTTGTTTTTACTCTTCAAAATAAAAGTTCAAAAAAAAAAGTGTCTCCTGCAGACATTTTGCTCTACCTGTGATGGACAGCTTGTTCCTCTCCAGGCAGATGTTGTTCTTGGGGATCTAAAAAGAGTCTTGGCTTGTGAATACAGGTGGGGAAGTACTGGCAAAATCAGAGCTTGCTTGACTGGGGCCATACTTGAAATGTGTGGCAAGACACACATTTGCCTCTGTGACTACAGCCAGTGAGACAGCAGCAAGCACTAAGGAATGTCACACCAAGCAGCCAATTATGGCTTCGGATGTGAAGGTTAGTGGGTACTGAGCCGGTGGCCTCATTACAGCTTTGCTCCTGCCTAACTCTTGGTGGCTGAGCCTTTGCTTCCACAGGAGGGATGTGTGTCAGAAGCTGATGTGCAGGATCTGGGGCAAAACCAGCTTCTGAGTGAAGTCTAAGCATACATTTCCTGCATGAATAGTATGTACCATAAAGGGAGCAAATCTGGCTCAGGGAGAGTCAAAAGTCCGTAACTATAAGACAGATGTGTGCATGATACATATTAATGTAGTACATGCTACTTTTAATGTAGTATTAAAAGTTCATGGAGTGTTAAGGGACAATATGCTTAGTAAGGCTCTGTCATATGGGAGACAGTGAGGGGAAAGATTTTAAAATACTGGTCTCAGGCAGTGGTTCTCGGCATTGGTTCCACATTAGAATTATTGGAGGAACTTTAAAGAAGTTTTGACATCTGGGTTCCACTTAGATCAACTAAGTCAGAATCTTTGGGGAGGTGGGGTCTCAGCCACTCATATTTCTAACAATAAGCTGGATAACTCCATTGTGCAGATGAGTGTGACACTCGCATTCTAGAGCCCAGGCTTTCAGATGACCCAGCAAGGGGGCAGCATCAGTATTACTGAGAGCGTTGTTAGAAATGCAGTCTTGCACGTATTGCAGTAGGGGAAGAATCTGGATGAATACTTATGGCTAAAACCTCAGAACACTCTAAGGCACTGCATTATGCTGGTGTCAGTGTGGTTCTAGCTTTTTGATTCAAGGTTTTGTTGTCAGCATCTGAACTGAATGGTGGGATATGTGTGAGCAGCTCAGGGCTATGTCTGTCCCTGCATGCTGGCAAGAAGAGCCAGGCTCTGAAATGGAGTAGACAGCTCACCCCAGGGCGAGGACTCTGTGAACAAAAGTGGCTGAGTCCATCAGCTGGCACCAAGCGAAGAAGAATCCTAGTGCTGACCCAGCTACCACGTGACTGGTAGTTCTTGGGTGAGAGGCTGAAGATGGGAAATGAGGGACTGGCAGGGTTAACTTGATAGATCTCAGGGTAGATGAGATCAGAGGAAGGCCGGGGATGGGCAACTCTTGGGGTCTTTCTGATGTTCATTCGCCTGCTTATTCATGCATTCATTAATCCAATGCTATTTATTGAGTGATTACAATTCAGATTTGACCTAGGAAATTGTTTTAGGAGAAAAAGGATACATATAGCAGATTTTGAAGGGCAAGTTTTGGAAGTAATTCTGCAAAGAAATACACACACACACACAAACACACTCACACCTGCTAGCATTGATTTTAATTTTGTTTTAAATTTTAAAATAGATGATTAAGAAATAAAATTTTATACATCCAGGATGTATTCCGTGATGCCATGAGATATACATACATTATATAATGACTGTCACAGATAAATAAGGCCATCATTTCCATTTCTAGAACTTATTCATCTTATAACTGAAAATGTGTATCTGTTGGCCAAACTATCCCTACTTTCCCCTCAAATTAGTACCTGGCAAACAGCAATCTACTCTCTTTCCTATTAGTTTGGCTTTTTTAGTTCTCTATGTAAGTTAGATCATGGAGTACTTGTGTCTGGCTCATTTTGCTTAACAAAATGTGCTCCAAGTAGATAGAGTTGGCAATGGCCTCATTTCCTCCTTTTTATGTCTATACACCATGTGTAAAGTAAAAGGCAGACTACAGATTGTGTTATAGCTTGTATTTTGTTCCCTCACCTGTTGATGAATACCTAGGTTGTTTCCATATCTTGGTTGAACAACGTTGTGATGAACACGAGACATAGGTTTCTCTTGGGGTTACTGATTTTATTTTCTTTGGACATAAAGCTAAAAGTGGGGCAGCTTGAGCATACTGGTAAAGTTCAATATGGTGTTTTCATGGTGGAAAACAGTTTGGAAATTTGTAAAATATTGAGAATAGGACTATTATACTATCTAGGAAATAGTTAGCTTTGGTAAACTGAAAAATACTGGTTCACTTTTGAAATTTATGAGTAAAATATGTAAAAATATAAAATTTGCAGAATAGTTTTATAAGTGGATGTCTTAGAAAATAAAGACTTTACTGTCATCCATATTAATTTAAACAAGAAGATAACATTTATGGAGGAGTTTTGCGCCTTCAGTTTTATATGGACATAGGTTGGATTAGCATCTTACACTTTTTCCCAGGTCACTGTCTCCAATTATTTTTTATTGTTTTATGAATCTGGCAAGTCTATCATTATTCAGGGTATCTCTTGTTGCCAGTTGATGCATTACTGAGCTAAGCTGTCTACCTCTTGGGAATTCTACCTTTATTTGACTACTGCATGGATAATTATTCTTAACTATAGTTCCATAATTTGACCGATTTATGGTTATCAGAATAAAACATTCAAAGGTATTAGGTGACTAATGGTTTAGACATTTTCATATCTCTGTCTTTGGGGTGATAAATGCAGAGGACATCTAACTCAGACGAGCATTAACTTCTCATACTTAAAATGTTGAATTAAACAATTTAGTGATCTTAACAGTGTAATAGCTTTTGTTTAATGGGTGATGTCTAAATGTAGAGCTAATTCACCTAATTTAGTTAAAGTCATTTTCTCCACAGATGTGCTACAAGTAAATCTAGCAGATATGTGTGGGTCTGTGTGACCTATGGGCCCTTCTGAAGGCGATGCAAGAACAACTGATATTAACATAGATGCCAAAAGTGACTTGGAATGGTAATAGTAATGTAGAATAGAGCCTGGGTATTTCACTCAAGTGTTCCCTTAGTCTTAGAAAGGTATGAACTTTCAACATCTGAAGAGGAAAGAAGAATGGAGTGTAAAGACTGATATTAGGAATAAATTTAATTCTTTTATAATGCTGCATATAAACAAATCTTATTAAAACATTTCTTTTTCCTTTCTTTCTTTCTTTCTTTCTTTCTTTATTTCTTTCTTTCTTTCTTTCTTTCTTTCTTTCTTTCTTTCTTTCTTTCTTTCTTTCTTTCTTTCTCTTTCAAGACTGGGGTTTGAACTCATGACCTTGTACTTGCCAGGCAGGCACTTGTGGCACAGAGCTATCTCCCCGGCCCCAAAACATTTCTAAAAGTTGCTCCCACTGTGATTATGATGTCAGTCAAAAATTCCCTGTCTTTACATTATTTAGTCCAGATAGACTGGATGAAGAGGATGGTGGCTGAGTCCTGAGGGACTCCGAGCCACCTTTGCTGGGCTCCCTTTACGCGCAGACTCATTCTGGGAGTGACTTCAACTCTACACTTTCCAGCTGCCTGCTTCTTTTTGTCATTTCCCATGTGATGCACATTTATTTGCTGGAGCTCGTGTCCCCAGACTGGTGGAGTAGCCTTGAAGTGGTTCCCCTTTTGTGGAGTCTACACTTGGCTCTGTAATGGGTGTGAATTGCATGGATGCAACCGGGGCTCCTTATCTGTGAAATGATATAACAATGCCAAACTCTTGGGGAGGTGGTGAAGGACAAATGAAGGGTCAATGCTAGCAACTTTTGATACCTCTGCAGGAATTACTTAATTCCATGGTACAGGAGTTGGTGGTCCTTTCTACCTCTGACATATAAGAAATGTTAGGGAATAAGAACTTAATGTGTTTCTTGGGGCTTCAAAATTAAGGTACTTTTTTTTTTTCATGTACTATAACTACCCAGAGCAGCAAAAAAGCATTGCCTATAAAAAGATGCTCAACCTCTGTTGATAAAAAAAAAAAAATTATCCTTTCAGTGGTAAATATATCAGCAACCCAAAAAGAAGCTCCAAATTTTGCAGATAAATTTACTTCTGGAGGACTCAGAGAATTAAAAGTTATACAGGGTATTTAATTTGTATTTTTATTCAGAGTGACCAAGTTGACAGGTGACAGAAATGTGGAGTGTGCCTACCCTTAAAGTAACTTGAGCCAGTAAAGAGAGAGAGAGAGAGAGAGAGAGAGAGAGAGAGAGAGAGAGAGAGAGAGAGAGAGAGAGAGAGAGAGAGAAAGTAAAGAGTCTTTCTCAAATTTTGGGCTGGCTTGATAGCTCATCAGACTTGCTTAAGCAGAACTCAGCAACCAGGGTTCAATGCCTAGGGTGCCATGCTGGCCCTGTTCCTGGGGTGCTCTGAGATGGTGATTGAGACTTGGCATGTGCCTGTAATCTTAGTGTTTGGCAATTGAAAACAGGAGACTCACTATGAGTCCAGTCTATGTAGTGAGACCCTGTAGACCCTGTTGAAAATATAGAAAAGAAAGAAAGAAAGAAAGAAAAAAGAAAGAAAGAAAGAGGGCTGGAGAGATGGTTCAGTGGTCTAAAGAGCCTGCTTAGGAAAGCTTAGGCAACCACAGGGACCTCGGTTTGACCGCCAGAACCACACACTGTGCCAGCCCCACTCCCAGGGCAGGCTGAGCCAACCATTAAAAAGAAAGGCAGAAAGAAAGAAAGAAAGTAAGAAAGAAAGAAAAAATAAAGAAAGAAATGTGGAGCGTGTGGGGTAAGCACAGAAGATAAGTTGCAAAGGCAGATGAAGGTGAGGCCACGGGAGGCCTGAAATAACACATAGTAACCACTGAGGGGAATGGGACAGAATGGCCTAGCTCAATTTGTGTTTCAGAAAGATCTTTCTAGTTGCATGACCATGCACACATGACCCTGTTTCAGTGACTGATGGCGGTATGTGGGATGACACTTCTAGGATTATCATGGCGCTGAGAAATCCCCGTCTCCTAAGCATGCACGGTGATGCAGGAGGTCATGTTGATGTGAACAAATTCACTGTGCTACCAGCCATCTGCAAGCGTAGCACACACAGCCATGTGCAGTGCACTGTACTTGATAATGGAATGCATGACTCTGTTACTGGCTTATCTATTTCCTGTCCTCTACCTTTTATTGTTACTCATAGTGTGTTTCTGCTAATAGACAGAAAATTAATTGCCAGCCATAACCTATGTTACGACTTCATGCATCTCATATTTATTGCTTTTCTGATTTCATCTGAAACTATATTAAGTCATTGACACACAGGGGCATAGAAGTAGCCTCGAGGATATTCACACAATGATGACATTGGATAGCAAAGTATTTCTTGGAACATGTTCCTGTTATTAAGTACAACTACAGTAGGGAAGGGTCCTAGAGAGGAGCAGGCAGAAGCAAATCAACAAAAGGGAGGCAGGTAACACATGGGAACAGATCACAAGTCGGATGGCAACAATGGGCTCACCCCAGAGCAGAGCAAAGTGGGAAAGTAGGACTTGGTGGCTGAGACATGCAGCTGGGAGAGATGGTAAACTCTGACTCCCAGGTCTCTCCTTTAGTCAGTAGGTAGATTCTACCTGGTAGAGACTAAGCAAAGGGAAGGGACTTTGAGAGGAAGATGGCAAGCTGAGCCTGACGACCTCTGGGACCTTGAGCAGCTTATGCATGTGTGTGACTATGTGAGAGAGTAAACAAAACCTCTGAGATCAGGTGTGTACAAAAGAAAAGCAGAATAGGTCAGATAATTGCAGGGAACAAAAATTTAGGGTGTAGAAGCAGGAGATTTCTGAGAGTTATTCCTGCTCTTCTGTTCTAGGCTGATGAGAACAGAACCTCTTCAGCTTCACTTCTCACCTCCACAGACATCAAGCTTTGTGAATTTGGTCTCCTTATTTGTCTTGTACCCATTTCTCTTTTCCATATTTCCGTAAACATTAGTTCATGTCACATAATTTAGTAGATGGGGCTGAGACCTGGACTCTGAAAGTAGACTTTTCCCCAACAATGGTTAAATACAAAAGGCTTAAGAGAATTTCCTTATCTGGTCCCACAACCTCCTGGGCCCACATGATAAATGCTTTGGATCCAGTCATTATCAAGTGTTAACCACATTCCCTGTTTGCTGATGTAGTGGCTTATGGTAGGGGGTTGGCATTTGGACAGACTGATTCTATTTAACTTAGCCTGTGGTCTAAAATTGTCTTCAGTCCAGATATTGAGGTAAGCTGAAAAAGCAAGCTACTTTTCTTTTGATGTGCTGTACAAATGTAAGGCGTCTGCTGGTTATCTTTTAGTCACCAACAGCTTCACAGAGTGGTATGCTGAGAATTTGCATGTATTATACACATTTCTGCTAAACTGAACTGTGATTTCCGCATGCATCTCTGAGCTAGCTACTTGCAATCCCCAAGAGGCAGTTTAAGCAGAAAAAGAACCTTTTGTATGAAATCAGCTAGAGTCTCATCTACTCTATTAGGTTGGTTTAAAGGTTGGGTCTTAAGAGAATGAGAGCTTTGAAACTGAAGACCTGAGGATCCTAGCAGGAAACAAATGCAATCTGTTTCACTCTGGGTTACAGTTTACCCGAAATTGTGATCAAAATGCTTATTAAGAAATGATTGTCAGTCTTGACTATATATGAGAATCACAAGAGAACTTGAAAACTGCACGGAGGCTGGTCCTTCTCAGAACCTGTTAGATCACACTGGAGTAGCCCAGTCTTGAGTGTGTATGGAGGATTTCCCCCCTGATTCCCAGCGACCAAGATTGGGCATCACTGTCCTTCATGAGTTTTTACTCTTTGAACTTCTAGGCAAGCAGAATCTAACTTGTGTACTGCTGATACTGATTTCAAATTAGCAGATCTAACTCAGTAATTATAATAGCTAAATGTAATTAACTATATGATTTTGTGGTCTTCAAGTGTCTAAAATTATTACATTTTAAAACTAATATTCTAGCTGGGGAGACAGCTCAGTAGAATAAGTCCTTGTCTGGCAAGCTAGGTCCTGAGTTCAATCCCTGGTTCCACAAAAACAAACAAACAAACAAACAAACAAACAAAACTCCTAATAGTCTAATGGTTTTTGATAGTGAGACAATATGTATTTATAAAACTTCCACAAGCACCTGAGAATATTCTTAGTTGTGTTTGTTGATTGTACATCACTGGGGATTCTCTGGGTTTGCCTTATTATTAATCAGATATTCAGCTACCTCAGACTCTGTCTTAATTACTTTTCTCTTGTTACTGAGATAAAATACCTGAACCCAATGTTAAAGGAGGAAAGGGTTATTTAGAGCACAGTTTGTAGAGGTTTCAGTACATCATCAGCTAGCTCCAAGACAGGGTCATATGGCAGACAGGCATTGCAGAAAAGAAAAAGTTCATGATGGCCACTAAACTTGATAGCAAAGTAACAAGGAATGATTGTAGCTCTTCCTCTGTGTGTTTTATCCAGGCTACTTAGGGCAGGTGGCACTCGCACCGTTAATCCTACCACCTTTGGTCATAACACTGCACCAACCTCTGTGTGAATCAACCTCTACATCACACTCTAGATGCATCCACCTTTGAAAAAGCCTCACCTATGGCTGCATGAGGCCTTAGAGGGAAATCTAGACACAAGCCCTAACATTCTCCTCATCAGACAGGCAATTTCTAGGGCACCTGAAGTGATTTAGTTCACTTGTCTACTGAATTTTAAACATAGAGCCCACAGAAGACGAAGTGGTATTTTTTGAAAGAAATAAAGGCCCACTGATGACAAAACTGTAGGCATTTTGAGTTGTTTAAGTGAGGCCTCGTCTAAAGCTATCTCCATTCATATTTTACATTTGGCTTAATGATGCCTGTATATCATGAACTGCGACCTAACTTGGTCTGTAAACTTGGTAAGCAGACTGTAGCCTACTCTTGTAATAAGTAACCCAATCTCAGCCAGTTACAGTAGCCAATTATTACCCAAGTATAGGCAACCAACAATTTCAATGAAGTTCAAGAAAAGCCAACGCCAAAGTTCAATCAATGAGCTACCTTTGTACTTCATTTCCACTTTCTGCTATTATTTCTGTGTCTTTCAACACAAATGAGGCAAGCAGAGCTTACTGAACTATTTTTGTTTTTATACCACTGCCTGAATCTAGAATCACAAGGCCAACTGAGCTCTTGGAAAGTAAATTTGTTGTAATTTTCCTCTTTTAACTAAGGGAGTAGTCTACCCATCTCATTTTGCAATTTAGAAAATTGACCCCTGAAGCTTAAGTGGTTTACCTAGCTCTACACAATCTACTAAAGGCAGACTCAGATTAGTACTGCAGTCTTCTGATAAGCTCTTGGCACTTGACCAGGTTGCTTACCAAGAATTCACTGCACTATATGTGGGACTGGGGTTGAGGAACAGCAACCTACATTTTTTACTGGCAGTTTGGGACCGTTAAATAAGTTAACATAAGTAACAAAAACATTATAATTGCTCTTGCTTGTGAGCTAAATGAGTAACTTGTAATAATAAAATGTCTACTTTGTTCTAAATCATTGGGCATAATAATAACTTCATTCTGACTATATAATTTCTCATACTTCAAGGGGAAACATACATTATATGAGGTTTGTTTTCATAAAGGGGACTGTCACCTATTCTTTTGTCCTCCCGCTTTAACCCTGACAACCAGTGACAGTGAAAGAATTTTTACAGATAATTTAGCACAGCATGGCTAGATGGAAGGACAGATAAATGAGAAGAAAAGATTTGTCAATAAAAGTGAAGCTTGTGCTCATATAGATATCTTGTCATGGACACAAATTTCTTTTAAGTTGTTATTGCGAATCCATGAGACAGATTAATATCTTTGAAACATAAATTACTTACTATTCATGTAGAGGGTTTGATAAAGCCACTGGTACACTTCAGTGGGAAAAGACTCCTAAGATTTAGAAATATCATCAAGCCAACTATGTACAATAAAGGTAGGAACCCTTTTCACTACTTAGACCAGGTTGTTAAGAACGTGATAAAGATAATCAGGCGAGGGCTAACTGTGTTTGGAGACTTCAGGGCAGAGTCACCACTGCATGGTACCGGGCAGGGCTTGGTTGAAGCCCAGAGAGCCTGGACTCCTGGTCTGTAGGCTGGAGGAGCTCTAGGGGCCTGTTCAGCAAGGCTACTTCAGGACCCATCAGACAGAATTCCCTGGGCAGTGACCTTGAGTCCTGCATATCCCCAGGCTATTTCATCCTGAGGCATTTTGATTTATTACAAAGATTTTGACAACTAAATTAGGTCCCCACATTGCAGAGTGGAGCTAATAAAATGTTACTACAAATCCTTGCAGGGGAACTCTAAGAGATAATCAAATTATTTATTGTCTGGTTAGAAAAGAATTTTTTTTTTTTTTTTTTTTTTTTTTGCTTCATACTGATAAATTTCAATACATCACCTTCCATTTTGGATTTTGGGATTTTGTGCATAGCATCTAAAGCTCTTCATCTTTTCATTTGAGTTTTGTTTTACCTAGAAGATTACATCACTAGAGCTTGTTAGTGTCTGGGCCACTCATGTGGGCCTAGCGAGGACTACTCTAAGGGTGCTGGAAGGCATAGTTGGTCCTGTGAAGGGGAAAGGGAGAAGAGTTCCTACTGCCTGGTGCCAAGCAAGGAGCTTTCCTATTCTTGGATGTGGTTTCCTGGACTTTGGAAATACAAGCCAGCAACGTTGGCAGTGAGAAAAATGAGTGGCATTGATTGGTGGAGAGGAGCAGGGAGGAAGGCCAGTGGGTGGTGCTGACCATTGAGGTGCTTGCTAGACAGCACTTCCTTTTAGTTGCACAGAAATTCATACAAATCCGATTTGTTCCAACCAC
>PVJA010028622.1:12792-27500 GCA_004027025.1 Myocastor coypus | reverse complement strand
AATACTACTCATCCATAAAGAATGATAAGTTTGAAGACTTCATATATAAATGGATGTATATTGAACATATACTCATTAGTGAAATAAACCAGACCTATATGTGTAAATACCGTATAGTCTCCCTAATATAAGAACTTTAAAGAAGAAAACAAGAACTTAAGGGCATAACACAGCTGAATGTGTTATGGATTAAACAACGGCAGACATTTTTATAGATACAAACTGGAACTTGGTTCCATGACTAGAAGCTGGTATTCATTTACTTATCTGGGGCCAGTGGATATAGAACAGCCTTTCTTAAGCTGCAATGGAGCAGGAAAGAAACTGGAATAGGAAGGAAGCTTAATGACTCTGAGGGGAACTCACAGGTGGCAGTCTCAGGCTCCTGCTCACTGCCCATGTCCGAGTGGAAGACAGCACTGATTCTTAACTGTTTGCCTAGGCTCAACTTCACGTCAAGTACCCAGCCAGTCTAGTACAGGCGCATTTCATTTTCAATTTAAGCCAATGTGTCTAATCAACTTCATAGCATCTGTCCTAAAAATGACTCCTAAAGGACTATTACAAATTGCAGGAATTAGACAATCTTTCTTATCAAAATATAAGTGCCTATCTCTTAGACCTATAACCAGGCTAGATCAAGGAAAAAATATGATTTTGGCTTTATACATGGATTAGAGGAAAAAACGGGGGCACAGGAAAAGTCTTAATTTATATCCATAAAAGGTAATACTGTCTTCTCATGCCTCATTTTCTAACCATTGTCCAAAACTAATTCATCTGTCAGTAGAGCATTGCTACCATTTTTACGCTGCAACTGAAAAAACACTACTAAGGAACAGCATTATAAATACTTGCCTTTGCCATTAAAGTTGGGTCATTCATATAATTTCTTCAGCTTTAAGGTAATAAAAGTCATCACAAACTGAAATGCTTACAAATTTGTTCATTCTAAAGTCTTTGCAATGACCAGCAGCACAATATAATTTAAAGAGATCAATGGTCATAGAAAAAAAAAAGTAGATGAATATGACAGGTGAGTATCGATTCCATATTGAGCTGCTGCAAGGTGGATCAAGAGATGCTTGGTGTGGTGAAATCCTGTCATACAAGGAAGTTAAAGCTATGGGACCTCTCCATGACTTTTAAGATTCATATAAAAAATAACATGTAGTGGAAAAGTAAATAAGTTATACTCCATGGATTTAAGGACTGTTAAAGGCATGAATCAGGACCACATGTACAAATGCGAGAGTTCATAAAGGCTTTGCTAAACCATATCAGCACTAAGGGTAAAATGGAATTTTAGATTAAACCTGAGATCAGAAAAGTCACATTAATGAGAAAATTTGTAAAATTCCAACAGAGCATGACGCTTATTTAATAATAGTGTGTTGATGTTAACGTCTTAGTTTAGGTAAATCTTTCAGTCTAGGCATGATGTGAGTGTTCAAGGCACCAGGATAAAGAATAAATGAAACCTCTGTACCATATTTGCCACTTTCCTGTAAGCATAAAATAAGTCCCAAGCTGGGCGTGGTGGCACACACCTGTAATCCCAGCACTTGGGAGGTTGAGGCAGGAGGATCAGTTCAGAGTTCAAGACCATCCTGGGTTACAATAGTGAACTCAAGGCCAGCCTGAACTGCAGAGTGAGACCCTGTCTCAAAAAGACAAAATAATAATAATAATAATAAAATAAGTCCCAAACACTATAGCTCATTTACATATTCTAAAGTAATATATATAATGCCAAGGAAATTTACAGAAAAATTAATAGTATGTAAGTGAATCTATAGGACCAATTTCTAGAAATAGATACTTCAAACTCTTCACAGTGGTTACTTCAAGATTTGATGTTAGAATTTAGGAAGGCTTCTCTTGTTCTAATATATATATATATATATATATATATATATATATATATATATACTCTGTCATAATGGAATTTTTAGTAATGAGTATGAAAAAATAATGAATATGTCCTAGCTTTAGAATCAGAGACATGCAGTACCAGAAATCTGTTTCCAATACCCGCATTGCTCCCATTTAGTGTAGAAGACAGTATCGCTGGGAAACCACAGGGCTTTTGAATTGTGGACGAAAACAAGGTTTGAGTGTTAGCTCTAATTGCTGAGGCTGAACTGTCAGTCGCTATCTGATACTGCCATCTGGCCCCTCAAGCCCCTGTGGCAATGATGGCATGTTATTTAAGGCACTGCTCCCCGTAATACTTGGTGCCGCCATTGCACGTCCTCGGCAATCCATACAAGTCTGTCCAGCACAATTGGATTCCAGTATAAACATTCTGTTTCTTACACAAATGTAATAGACTTTCCATTTATAAAAGCCTAACTACGTACAGCTGATTTCTAATATGCTTCTTGATTGCGCTCAGCAACAAATGCATCTCTACAGAATTGGAGGGTGTAATTAGGTGCCGAAAAAAGAATGGAACTGAAGTCAACATGAATAATGTAACACAGACCCATGAGAAACTAGTAAAATAAAGACCTAAACTCCCAAAGCTTACCCTGTTTTGCAAATATAAAATAGAATAACATAAAATAAAATAAAATAAACATCAGGATAAAATATCATAAATACAAAAAGCCAAAGCCACTTTTAATGACAGAGGGGAATTGAATGTACAAGGGGTGTTGTATAGTTAAATTGCTTGTATTCAATTCTGTGAAGCTAGAAAATGTTCTGCTGTGTTTTGTTTTAGTTGTTGTTTTCAGTTCATTGGTTAAGGCAT
This sequence comes from Myocastor coypus, assembly GCA_004027025.1. NCBI lineage: Eukaryota > Metazoa > Chordata > Mammalia > Rodentia > Myocastoridae > Myocastor > Myocastor coypus. Next base: position 24,742 of record PVJA010028622.1, on the reverse strand, counting down.
CTCTATGTTTCACTTATTTTCATTGGGAATTGTGTATTAAAACCAAAGGTTAAAACCTTGCTTTCTTTCTAGCTTTCTAAAAGCATATATGGGTTGTCACAATACTATGGCATCTTAAGATCTGGAAGATGCTGTTACTTAAATGGACTGTGTGACCTTTTCATTCATTATTTCCATTCATGAGATGTTGAACAGGCTGTCAGGCAGGAGGTCCTGGCTGCTGGCTCCTGAGTGAATAAAACTCGACCTCTAAAGAGAATAGCAAATGATTGGGAATGTAAATGAACAGAGGGGTTCAGACAAAGTCTGAATGGAAATTTTAGAAGGGTGATTCTTGGAAGGGTCAAAGCAAGAGTAAAAGTACTTTTTAATTTTTTTTTTTTCATTTTCCTGGCAGGGGCCTTGATTGTACTACACTGAAAGGGTGAATTATGTCATTTGCTAAAAAAACAAATAATCTTATCAAGGATGGGGGGATGGTTCACAGAAGCTACATTGAAAGTGAAATAAAATAAGAGTTGAAATCCTCTGCACTCAGCCAAAGAATTTAGGAAAACACAGAGACAGCTATAAATGAAATAAAAGAGTTGTTTATGGGTCTGTCATTTTCTTAAAAAAAATCTGCCTTTTGTTAGAAATAGGTACATTATCACAGAACAATGAGTTCTATGTTTATTATGTCAAAGAATTATTTTCTTCTAACCTACATCAACAGTCAGGGCTTCCACTCAAAGTACCCACTTTGCCCTCTCCATTTCTGTGAAATGGACTAGAATAAAGGATGTTTCCAGTCCCATCTGCTGTGCATTTCAAGCACAGCCTGAGAAGCAAGCGATGCTTCTTCTCCTTTATTCTTACCTTCTTCCCCGCTTACAGTTGCACTCTGCCCGTATTCACTTATCGGCTGCTCTTTAATGTCCACATCCCAGGCGCCAGGCACTGCGCCCAGGTGCACTACTGAATCACTCTCATGGAGCATCTGTAAAGCGCCTCAACTACTACAGGTGCATTGCCAACCTTGCTTAAACTTTTGTTCATGCCACATGGAATCAGAATGCCAGGGTTAGGTGAGCGCGCTTTTAGTGAAAATGAAAAGGACAAGCAAAATTTTTCCATTTTACGTGTTTGTTACCGTTTCCCAAAATGTTGTTGATATTGCAAAATAAGCTAATGTCCTTAATAAACATCCTTCAGTGACTCATGTTATGCTGTATTTCCGGCAGCCCAGAGATCAAAATTGCACTATTGCTGGTTTTATCTTTCCTTCATGCCAGCTACTACTTTCCATTTACTCATGATGAAATCCAACTCTTGCTTTATTCATCTCCTATTGGTTGAATACACTCCGCAAAGTTCATATTCTCATCCTTAATACGATGGAATTCGGAGGCAGAGCCTAACAAGCGTTAAGTAGGTCCTAAGTACTCTGACCTCATGAGGGAGTCACTGGCATTACCTTGGGAATGGCCCAGTCCCAAATGCGTGCACTTGTACTAACCTGAGTTCAACCCCTCTTACTCTTTTGCTTTTACCCTCTCCCTATTGCATCTTCAAGGTGGTATGAGCAATAAGAGGTCCTCTTACCAGACCTCAGGGTAGTGTGTTTGTCTCCTGAACTCCAGAAGAACGAGCCAAAGAAACTCCTATTGTTTAGAAATTCCTAAGTGTTGAAAATTCTGTTAGCATCAGAAAACAGCAGAAGACCAAGTCGTTTACATGTATCTTTTGGTCAGCTTTTCATATACTTAGCCCACGGCAATCCTGTCTAGCTTTCCATAGGTCTTCAAAAGATTGAGCCCTGCTGTGTAGTCGCCAGCATGGGCTATATTTGCAGATGTTAAACAAATCTCTATCAGTGCTTTTTATCACACCATAGCATTTCCCATTTCTCCTAATAATGGGTTGTGAATTAAATTAAATTAGCTATTTGTTTAACGTTTTTGATTAATACTTGTGGTTTTTGCTGTTCTCCTTAGTGCATTTATGTACTTAATTACAAATGGGAAGATCTCTGCAGATCACCCATTTAGAAGTCTTACGCTTGTTTGCCTTTTTTCTCCATGACAGCAGGGACATGAATGCATGTTGATGACCAACGCTGTCTGGTACAGAGGAGACATTAACCGCAATTAACTGAATAACCTTCTGTGAAGAAAGAACATTGTTGATGCATGTAAATAAACTTTTAAGAATCATATATATATATATATATATATATATATATATATATATATATATATGTATCTATGTATGTATGCATGCATCTAGTTGTCTCCCCAAAGACTCATATAAATTAAGGGGCTGTCAAGCGCGCCGCTCAAGGGGCGGGGCTTGAGGAATGAGGTCAAGAGAGGCGCGAACCAATAAACTGATAGCATGCACTGTCAGAGGATCCACCCTCCCCCACGCCACAGGCAGGCGGTCTCTCCGAGGTATGCAGGTTATCATCCTGGACACAACAGCGTAGTCTCAAGGTCTTGCTATGTAATTCAGGCTGCTTTAAATTATGAAACCTCCAGTAACTGTGAGCTAAATAAACCTTTCCTCCCTTAAGCTGTGTGTAGGTTATTTGTCCCAGCAATGAGAGAAAAGTAACTAAGACAGTATATATATGGGTGAAAATGAACAAGTTCATTAGTTGTACATTTCAGTCCTTGTTTTCTCTGAAACACGGACAAAACTGTACATCCACTTACAAGTTTGAAAAAGCACCCCTGCCCCTCAGCAGTAATGAAATAACATTAGTCATTAATAAGAAATTGACAATGAAGGAATAATCTATTGTTGAAATCTGCTATAAGGTACTCAAATATGCATAACCTCAGGTTTGCAGGCAGGTCAAGCAGTGCTGAGGAATGAAGTAGATCTGAATTGCTGCAGGGTACAAGAGAGTGGTGGGTGCATACTGTGGCCTGCCTGTGGCATACATCAAGGCCTGCCTTGATGCGAACACCACTGCTGCTATGGAGAGAGAGAGAGAGAGAGAGAGAGAGAGAGAGAGAGAGAGAGAGAGAGAGAGAGAGAAGAGAGAGAACCAGCCTTCATTTGTTTTTCAGATCCTGGATTCCACATCTGTGTCAAAAATCTCCTGAGACTGTATGCATTTGAAAGTAATAAAAAATAAAAGCATCATGAGACCTGTACTTTAGAGTCCAACAGAATATACTTTCTAGCTGAGTATGGACACTGGCTGTCAGTTGATGGGCTGGAAACAATCCCTCCAGTCTTAGGAAGGGTCAGCAAATTACAGCCCTTGGATTAAAACCAGCTTTCTCTATTAAAAAAAAAGACCCTACAATATTCTTGGAGCACAGCCATTCCCATTTATGCATTGTCTATAACTGCTTCTGCGTTACAGTGGCAAAGTTAAGTAGTTGTGACAAAGACTGTCTGACCCATGATGCCCAAAATATTTATAACAAGCCTTTTACAGTGAGTGAGCTGACCTCTGCTCTAAATATTTCTTTTCCAGCCACCACCTACCACTGCCAGGAACTGTACTCTTGTAAACACCGTGCATGGAAAAAGGCTTTTTCAGTTTTAGCTTCTTAATTGAAAGAAACCCAATTCAACCCATTGTGATTTCATGGTGATTCTAGCTGAAAATTATGGCCCAGACATGTTTGATAGGACAGTGTGAATAAGAATGGGAGGTAATTCAGAAGACTAACAGAATTGTACTGTTTTAATTCAAAAAGAATTATTTGATTGAATTACGATCTGAGGTAGTCCACTTAGAAATCTTAAAATTTTACATCTGTTGTTATTAAATGCCCATACTTAATAGTAGACAAAATCCTTTTGTTGAGAATAATACTCCCCACATAATATCCAACTTGGTTTTCTATCAAACATTCTATTTCTTTAGGAATTGGTTATTTTTGCTCAAATAAATAGACACTTGTCTGCCTGCTAAGTCTACAAAAGGCATATGTTTTATTAATCTAGTAAATATATCTACTCTCTTCTTCCACCTGCAGGTTTAATAGGAAGTCTTTGAAATTTAGGTCTGCAATTATAGTCTTTAACTAACACAGCTGTGAAACAGAAGCTCAGTACATTCGCAGTCAATAATAGGTGATTACACTATGTCCAGGTGAAAGAGATGCTGTGTATCAGGAAGAAGGAAATGCAGAGCACCAGGTGTTGGTGGGGGTAACAGGACGGTAAAGTTTCACATCCTTGCACTGCCTGTCCCGTTTATCTCTAACGAGCATCTGTTCCACTTACCTTCTAGCCCTACAACTTTTATAGTTAGGGGCTTCTCATGAGAGGAACACTCTTAGTAGAAAAAGGAAGATTGTGGCAGAAGAGGGAGTGGATGGTGGAGGAAAGAGAGCGGGCTAAGCAGTGGGCAGACCTACTAACAGTATGTTGTGCATGTGTACACACTTGCCAAAATAAAGCCCACTGTTCTGTATAACTTATGTACTAATGAAATAAAATACATAATCAAAATCTAAAAACAAGATCACTCTTAATAAAAATAACTTATTCATTGCCCCTTTCTCAGGTACCAAATACTTTGAAGTTCCTAAATGAATTACAGTAGTCCCTTGCTACTTAGCAGTTCAACTTTTACAGACGCACACTTTTGAGGGTTTTCAAAATATATTAATCTAAATTATTTATAGTGGATTTTTCATTATATTCCAGGATTTTTCAGTACCATACAGCAAACATATGTTGTTAAATTATGTAGGTCTATGAGTCTAGAACTGGTGATTGAACTCAGGCCCTTGCACATGCCAGAGAAGCGCTTATTATACTGAGCTATCTACCCAGCCCCAGAAGTGTTTTTAAAATTGTGGGAAAGGTTTATACCAGTGTGAGAAGAGTCTTTAAACCCTTAAAGTATATATAAATTCCAAAACAAATCCAACGTCACTACTTCTGTCATTTTCACTTACCATGGGGGTGTCTGGAAGATAACCTCAGCGATAAGTGATGGATCACTGTATTGAATTTAATCTTTAAAAAGAACTCTATAAAGCAAGTATCATTACTATCTTCACTTTACAAATGAGGGGCCAGGATATTAAATAAAAGCAGATGATACCCCCAAGGATGTGAAGTGACATATTTGTCCCCTGGCTTCTTTTCCATTACACATTGCAGCATGATTTGATTATGATGAAGCATAAATGAATACAGATTATGTCCACATCTTAACTTCTCTCTTGCACTAATTTAGTTATGAGAGTTTCATTGTTGCTGTCTGTTAGAATACTGTCTTGCATTTATGAAAATGAAGCTAGACTCCTAATGAAAAGGACCACACAGGCGACCCAGTGCAGCTCAGCTTTCAACTAATTAGTGGCTTGGATAGACAATAGGGTTTGCCTGAAAAAATTAGAAGTAGAACCAATGGTATTTATGTTCAGAGGTAAGGAATGCATTTATCCATCTGCTGGAACGGAAATGAATTGCAGAAAGTGGAATCTCAAAGACTCAGTTATTTATTGGAATATTCTTATCAAAATTATTTGGTACATCTGATTTAGGATGTTTGAGATTATTGAAAGGGAAGGATGGAGAGTCCTTTTCATGCCTATTTAGTAGAAAAGAAAACTGCAATGAAGGCAGGCTAACCGAATCATTTGTTATCATGTGAGAATAAAGGTAAAAACCAATGAAGGCTGGCCCCTCGCACTTCTTCTTCCAACTGAATATCTCATGTTTGGAGGGAAAGGCTTCTTCCTTATTGGAGGTACACATATAGCCCTGAGAAAAAAATTCAAGATACACATCTAAGCTGATCAGGTTTTATGCTATCAAGGTCATGTCACTTAACAACCTGGGCTCAGTTTTTTCAAGCTTGTTTCGGAAGTACAAGTTGTGTCACTCACAGTGGTCACTAAATACACACAGACACGGAAAGTAGGTTCTTAAGAATCCTTACAGGAACTTGAGAAAGTAAACCTTCATCAGACCTAGTTTTCAAGAAAAGGCTTGTAGTTTGTAGGTCTTCAAAAAATCACTATGTACTTATTAATTTTCTGTTGTGTTCTGGCAGCAGTGCTGAGAGGCAGATCTCTTGAGAAGCAAATGAGTCATGAAAACTCTGGCATCCTCAAGAAAGGATACACTGATTGTTTTATAAGTTGATGATATTATTTTCAAGTGGTAAAAGAATCAGGAGGTGAAGTCTCATTGCAGGAAACAGCTCACAGGGCCCATGTCTTGGAAAGGTCTATCTGATTCCTGGCCCTCCCTTCCTGGGTCTTTCCAAACCTATTTCTCACCCAGCAGAAGCCAAGCAGCCGTTTTCAGCCTTGTCTGTCCACCACGATGGACAGGCTTAATAGCAATGAAGTCAGGTGACTGCACGCTGCAACTTCTGAAGCTATAAGCAAAACTAAATCTTTCTAGCTTTCATTTTGTTTTTGCAGTTATTTGTGGTAGCTGATTAACAGAAAGCTTGTGGTCCATTCCATGAAGAAAAATAAATAAAATTTTTCATTTATATCATCTTTTCAAGTTTTATACTTGTGAGAAAATATATTATAAATTATATAAATATTCAAACAATGGATGAGGACTAAACAAGGTTCATTGATTCACTATATTATCAAATAACTTGGAGGCTGAAAATGTACATCTGTAAGACAAGACATGTAAAAATCTTACAACTCTTTCTAAAATTTTTTCAGAAGCAGAGGCCTGGTTGACAAAGGCCTGGATATGTTTCATGAAAGCTTCCTGCATGTTTTACAGTGCTGTATATGGTCCCAAGCTTTTTCCAAGGTTATTGAGAAGAATAAAATTGTCCAACGTTAGCAACTGTAAAGAGGACCTTATATTGTTTCATTTAAATATTGCTCCTAACCTTCATTGTGCTTTCCTAACACATTATCTGGAATATAATTGTTTTTAATGAGCTAGTGTTGCAGAATAGGTAATAGACATTCCTCCCTAATGACAATCTATGTTATGTTTTTGCTAATGTACAGATGAGAACTTCATGACTTCTGAGGATCGTACCTTCCAATTTCATGAATATCTTTTAGAAAATTTTCATTTATGTCTGTGTCTTTATAGTTTCCACACTCTTTGGTCCAAAGGCCTCCCAAGAAATAATTGTCTAAAAAAAAAAAAAAAGAACCTCTGGAAACTTCTAAGCAGTCACGAGCTCTTTACTTCACCATCTCTTCACTATGCTAAATATCCCATTTTTTAAAACTGTTCCCCAGGGTTTGTCCACCTTGGAACTACCGACATGTTAAACCTTGGAGCTACTGACATGTTAAACCTGATAAATCTCTGCTGTGTGAAGCTGCCTTGTGCATTCTAGGGTATGAGGTAGTATTCATAGTTTCTAACCAGTAGATGTGGGTAGCACTGCCTCTCTTCTATCTGTAATCACGACCACTAAATGTTTCTCCAGATACTGTGACATGCCCTCTGCAGGGTTCAAATCTCTGACTGAGGACCACTAAGGTATCTTAAGAGCAGACATATTAAAATGGACCTTGTAATGGGAAGAAAAAGAAAACCTATTAATAAGCGAGAATTTTGAAAAATCAAAATTAACTTCTCATCACTAGGGACAGACGAAATAGCAGTCGATCTATATTTATTAATGCTGAATGCACTAGAAAAGAATTAAAAGTACTGACTTTTTCAAAGCTGTTTACCTCCCACACAGGATGCACACATATATATATATATATATATATATATATATATATACATATATATATACATATATATATATATATACACACACACACGTATGTGCGTTTGTGTACGTGTGTGTGCAGTGTGGACACACATGCATTCTGTTCCCTGTTGACACAGTAGCATCTATATATTCTTGGTCTAAGTTCTCCACATTGAAAATAGTATGCATAAACTGTAAGGTGGCTATTTTGTAAGTCCAATCTGCTCTTTTATAGTGATTATTTTACCAAATCAAATAACTTTATTTGTGTGAAATAAATACACATTTGTTCATTTTATTTGGTTTTGTTTGTGTGTGTTTGGTGGTTTAATAATAATAGACTCCTAAGTTCTTCTTGAAAATCTTGCTGTCATAGACTGCTCCAGCAAGTTGCATCTTCCACAAATGCTAATCACAGGCTACACTTTAAAACTAAGAAGGAATGTACAGCACAGAGGCCGGGGTTCAAACCTTATAGTGTCCTGCTGGCCCCACCCCTGGGGTGTGCAGAAACAGTGATTGAGACTGGGTGTGGCGGCGCACTCCTGTAATCCCAGTGCTTGGGAGGATGAAAACAGGAGAATCACCATGAGTCAGATCTACACAGTGAGTCCCTGTAGACCCTGTACTAAATATATTAAAAGAAACAATCAAACAACTCTGAAATGTATTAAAAATAAAGAAGAGCCAGCCAAATAGCTCAGCAGATTAAAGCACCTGTAATCAAGTTCAGGGGCAGGGGTTCGATCTCCAGGCCTGCCATGCCATCCCTACCCCTGGGGCACACTCAGACAGCGAAGGAGGCTGAGCATGGTGGTGTGCACCTGTAATCCCGGCTCTTAGGAGGCTGTGAACAAGCGGATTACTGTGAGTCGGATCCAGTAGTGAGACTCTGAATACCCTCAAGACCCTTTCCTAAAATACAAAAAAAAAAAGAAAGAAAGAAAAGAGAAAAGAAAAAGAAAACTAGCCAATGATTAACATACTTTCATTTCTGGAGAGCATTTATTTATTTATGTTAATTTCATGATATCCACTTCATTCTTGTGGAGCTCCGTTTCTTATATCTGAGGTCGGAAAATAGTGAGGGAGACTGCTGTAGCCCTGGGAAATAAACCTATCTGTGGATCTGTCTGCATCTGTATGGGTTTTACTTCTTATACATTTTAGAAAGGTAAAAGGACCAAGCTACAGGAAAAAATAAATCAAATAATTCTTAAATCCCTCAATGCACATGAACAATTTAGATGTAACACAACTGCCAGGGGGAACTGACCTTTTCTCTGAGTTTTTGTCTTTGTGGATTGACTGATTTCAAAGCCTAAATTAGAGTCCAGTTCAGCGCGTGCACTGAAGCCCCATTCCACTCTCTGCTTGAGAGTAGTGAGACGAGAAAGAAAAGAAACATCTAATGTGACAACAATCACCCGATGCCTAGGTCTTACCGAGGGTATGGAAGAAGTTTCTCACAAGACTCACTCAGGCCAACTGAAGCAGGAGGGAGATTTCTGCGTGGCACAAGGCTGACTTCCTAGCGACCACAGAGCGTTTATTTCTGCCTCCTTACTGATGAGTCAGACGCCACCCATCGTCCCTGGTTCTGGTTCCGATGACAAGAGACACAGGTGCTGCCCCTGCAGATGACATTTGGTCCCTTGCTCTCCAGGCACGGAGAGTAAATGAATGAAGAGAAAAGTGCCAGCTGCTGAAGCCTCTGACTCAGGAGGGTTGCTGGGTCTGGGACCCTTGAGCAGTGTTCCCTTCCTGAGATTCAGCCTCTGGGCTCTAAGGCTGTTGCTCTCTCTGTCTGTAAGGCCGTGACTCAGCCTTGCCTGTGCTGATTTTTATTTTAACCTAAGCATAAAAGATGATTTTCTTTTCTGTATCTTTCAAAATAGGAAATCAAAGTCTCAGAGAAGGGGATGAAGTAGGATAAAAGAAATAAGGGTAGGGAAAAAGGAAATAAAGGCTTCCGCTACAGCTTCCATTACAGCTTCCGGATGCTGTCAGATTTACCCAAGGTTATCTCCCTCTGTGCTGCCTAAGCTTCTTCCTGCTTCTTCTCTGCCAGGCCCGACACATCTCCAAACCCTGCAGGAGACTTTGGGTGCATATATTATCCCGGGCAGAAGCCTGACCTTAAGTAGACAAACATCTAAAGTGCTTCCAAGACTGTTTTGGGGAAAACTAGTTATCCTTCTTTAAAAAAACAAAGAACGCAATATGACTGGGCCCTCTCTTTCTCTTCTAAAATGCGCAATCCCTTTTACCCATGGGGGTGGGGGGCGCAGACTATCTCTTATCAACCAACTCCAAACTTCTATAGACTCATAAATCCGTAGTCCACCACCAGAAACGTGTAAGATTTCCATTTTCCAGCAATGATGCGTCTCCCTCAAGAGCCCTTACACTCTTTTTTTGAATATAAGCTTTTAAAATTCTGCCTGATAAATCCTTTTTTATTTTTATTTTATTATTATTTTTTTTTCCATACTTGGGCTAGAACTTAGGACCTTTTGTTTATCAGACAGATGCTTATACCAGTGAGCTATCTCCGCAGCCCACACCTTTATGTTCCTTGAAGCAAAGATCTCTTTCTTTTCTTTAGAACCTCCTAATTTTTAACTTTGGAAGTAAATTTCTTTTTGTTATTTTCTTTATGGCATATGGGAAAATATTCTGTGGACCACTTCCAGTGCAACAAGCCTTTTGCAGTTCTCAGGCTGTCGGCTGAAACTGCTCTGGGAAGATGTGCCTATTAGTAAAGTAGGTTATTATGAGGTCAGCTCTGCAAATGCAAATGTGTGATGTGATCAATGCCATTCTGTCAGAGAACATCAGAGCCTGAAATAACTGTGAAGACACTTTCGCCCCTTCGCTTATGAGGCCTCATAGGTGTTAGATGGCAAAGAAGATTTCCCAGCTCCCATAGAGGAGGTCTTTGTTGCCTCTCACATTTCCTGGAATTGTTCATTAAGAGCTCTAGTCCTTGCTTATGAAAAGTAAGTCAATAAAGAAATGCGTGGCTGTTACTCTCAGGTTAACAAATTTAAAATATCTTGTGAACTCTTTTCTTCAGCCCTTCTGCTTCATTTCATTAAATTTGCAGTTGCCCACACCGTATATGTTACAGAGATTAATAGAGGAGACCCTGAGAAAGAAAGAAAAACACAAAGAGTGAAGGGAGAAAATTCCTCATACCCCCCACTTCTCTTTAGCTCAGAATACAATAATAAAATGTACGCTAACTAGTGGAGGACAATGCTGGTCATTTTTTCCATTTGTATCTGTACTTTATCTTTTTTATTTTTTAAATATCTTTTCTTTATGTATTTGGGACAGAGTCTCACTACACTGCTTGGACTGGTAGTGATCCTTCTGTCTCAGTCTCACCCGTGCTGAGATTACAGGAATACATCATCATGTTCAGTTGCAGTGACCACCCCTATGATCCTGGGGTTCTGGTGCTGATACAGTTTGTTGTACTGGGATGGAAACTGGGTCCTTGTGCTTACCAGGAAGGCTCTTGGACCAGCAAGCTATCTCCATAGCCCATGGTATCTGCAGTTACTATGAACACCAAAAATGCACTTAGATGAGATTGCTAATTTATTTGGGGAAACGTTTATCATATGTACTTGAAAAAGGCTGGTAGTATTTAATGTTAACTTTTAAGCTCAAAGAATTCTACACCATCATGTGTCAAAATAGCAAACAAGCAAACAAAAAGAACAAAGATGAACATATTGAGCAAAAAATGTAGAGATTTTGTTTGCTCAGACTTCTGTGTCTCTGAAATCAGTGCCTGCGAGGTAATTCTTTGGTCATAGGACGAATATCTTGCTAAGTCATCTGAGCTTTGACCTTATGATAAATGGCAAACTGTGTGCTCTTCAATTCTCTAACTCCAGGGAAGAATGCTACAAAAATTTCAATATTCAATTTCCTTGCCTTTGTCCCAGTATACAAAAACTTCTACCAAGGTTTTACTTTTGTTTTGCAAATTTAATTTCCTGTCAACACTTCCAAACAGCTATTCAATCAGCCTGTTTTCTGTTGATATTTACACTAATAACAGGGAATTCACTGTTCCTTGAGTAATTTCAATAAAGAACACCAGGAAAGTACCTTTGTGTGGCTATCAAGTCATTATCTAGATGCTATAAGAACTTTGTGTTTTCCTGGTTTTCATAGTGAATTCTGGCAAGAAACATAATACAATTTAAATGCAGAAAAGTTGATTTGGTTATATTGCCTGTCATGACTGGCATCTTCCAAGACCAGAAG
>PVJA010028622.1:0-12692 GCA_004027025.1 Myocastor coypus | reverse complement strand
CTCCCTACTGATCCACCTTTTTATGTTTTATTTTTGATGAAAGCATAGATAAAGAAAAATAAGGTTCTGCTGCTAAAACAACAAACAGCAACTGCCCTTAACATTAGCACCAGGAAATAAAAGAGAAGTGTAGAGATGATAGAGAAATGGTCCAAAGAGGGATCACTGCACCATCCCCAAGCTGAGTGAGTGCACAGCTGAGTCAGGTGGTGTGTTACCAGGGTTTATAAAACCCAGGTTTCAAATGTTTTTGCATCAACTCTTGATTTCTAATCTTAGCTCAAGGTTTTAAAGCACTTCACAATGAGCAGAACATTGACAAAACAACAGCTTCAAACTACCCCCATGGGCCACCATTCAAAGTCTCGTCAACTAGAAACGTTAAAGACCCTTTTAGGGACCGGGGAGATAGCTCAGTAGAATAAGCACTTGCCTGACAAATGCAACGAAATGAGTTCAATCTCCGGTCCCACACCAAAAAAAAAAAAAAGAAAGAAAAGAAAGATCTTTATATATAGCATTTCACTAATAATCTAAAGCTAATTTTGATGATTTAGAATTTTCAAGCATGCATGAGCGTAACTATGAAGGTATTTCTACAGTTGAACAACAAGGATGCAAGACTAAAAAGGTTACAGAAATTGCCAGAGGATGGCTGAGCTCAACATGAGGTTGGCTCCCAAGAATGACCGGCTAACACATTTTTATTACCAAACATCCACAGATCTGATACTATATCTTCAGTTTCTTATCATTGACTCTATGTCTCAGTTTCAGAAGGACAACACCTATATATATATATACACTCATCTGAAAACGTACTTTTATCTTTACAATGCTACATAGAGCTAACTGAGACTCCAGTGGTTATGTGGGCCACAGAAAATATAGTACTCATAATCCCTTCAAAATATATTCTCTTGAACCTATGCATAGATTTATTAAGCATCAATGATTTGTAAGAAAGGAACTAGAATTGACTATTATCTAAGAACCCAAAGACAATCAGAGTTTTCATGGTGGCTCTCTTATGCATGCTATCTTTCCAATATTATCTTGTGTGAAGATTCACTTTCATATCTCATCTAGCAAGAGGCCCATAGATAGGCACTCTACCAGACATTAGGCATTAGTATCCTCTAGTTCATTGTTCCAGTGTGTGTGTGTCACTTGGAATAATCTAGCTCCCAACTCAGTAGAGGAAGACCAAGGCCTAAGTAATCTGGGGTCATTATCACCAGTTCATCCCAAATGTCTCCACCTTCAGCATCCCTGACCTTCTCAGTGTCAGATAGGAATACTTTGACTCCTATCCACAGATGTTCTCAACTGATATTAAGTTCTTAAATCCTATCTAATTTAAGTATAATTTTGTGTGCAAGTGGATATCTTTAAGGGGTCCAGCAGAGAAATGGTACAGTGAGCATTTAACCATCTAAATACTAAATTCCTAACACTAAATGAAATACTTAATTTGTAATACTAAACTTGTGTTTCAATACCACTGTCCTCCGGGGTAATTTTGCACTCTTGGTTCCCTGCGCCCTCCAGCTCCTTAGATCTTCCCTCTAGTAGAGTGTGCGTCTCCACGTAGGAGCTGTGCCTCCTACACTGGTAGATTCCTCAGCTTTCCTACATTGTTCTTGGTAACTCCACATCGAACATCTGAATAAAGTGTGTAATGAGCAGAGTTCTTCCTTATAAACAGAGGCAAGCTGAGCATCAGTGAGCCCTAACTCTTGCTGCCACAAGAAGGAGGTTTTCTTGTGTTTAAGGACAAATGGCATCTCTTGCCTGAAGTTTCTTCAGGGTTCTCCTAAAAGCTTCCTGCTTCCCTTCATCCAGACTTCTCAGCATCCTGGGCTGCTTCCAATGCAAGGTCCTTCTCCGCATCACCCTCATTCTTCCCTGTCTTCCAGCCCCTCCCGGTGTTGTCTCCTGGCGACATGCCTCCTCCCCACTTCAATCTGCTGTGGCTGGCTCCTTCTCACCCCTCAGGGCTCCGCTTAAATGTCATTTGCTCAGAGAAAACCAACTTGAATGGTTCATCTTAAATTACAGTTGGCACTCCTGTATTCCCAAGTCTCTGCATTCACAGATTCATCCACTTGTAGGTTGAAAGCATTTGGGAAAAAAAAAATCATATTAACTTTATACCTGAAGATTAGTTTTTTGGTTTATTCCTTAAGCAATATATCATAGCAACTATTTACACAGTACTTACACTATATCACAATTTATAAATAATCTGCTGATGATTTAATGTGCTTGCGGGGAAATACAGTTTACAGGCAAATACAATTCCATTATGTACAATGAATTTAAGCATCTGATCCCTGAGGTTCTGGTACCAGTCCCCATCAAATGGAGAAAGATACCTATAATTAATCTTTCATCATTTTCTCTATTCCTGCACCCAGTCTGTTTCATGATTTTATTGCAAGTGTGTAATATTCATTAATTACCATCTCACTCTAATCTATTGCATATTTTCTGTATTCTCCAGGTTCCCTACAATACATCTGACTTGAACAATATTGCTCATGTTCAGTGTAGAGCCTGGTTGAGAACACACAGTCAATGTTTAGTAAACAAATGAGCCAACAGCTGTAGCTATCCCTCTACCTAGGCTCACTGTCAAAGAAATGCATTGCAGCTAACTCAGACATGGGGTGAGATAAAAGGTTCTGTCCTTTTTCCCAAGTATATGCATGACATCCTTGATAACTGGAGAAGGTCTCTACATTTAGAATTTCAATGTGGAGTTCACCAACTCCTGAATCACTTGGGCCCCAGCTGTGAAGATAATAGATATGTAGCCCATGTCCATCCAGCTTGGCCTGGACCTATTCTCTTCTCTTCCATCCGAGCCCTGTTCAGGCCTTTAAATGGGAAACTCAAACTTTATCAAAAGGGACCAATTGACCAAAATCCTTCCTAGCGGTAGGCACAACAGCACCTTGATTTGTCATCAAGAGATCCCACTCTTGGCCCTAACGACTTCTTTCTATTTGGTAGGCCATTGTTGCACAGATGTCAAAGCAGAGTGCTTTAGACCACAGAATGTGGTAAAAGGGAATAC
Organism: Myocastor coypus; assembly: GCA_004027025.1. Classification (NCBI taxonomy): domain Eukaryota; kingdom Metazoa; phylum Chordata; class Mammalia; order Rodentia; family Myocastoridae; genus Myocastor; species Myocastor coypus. The sequence continues at coordinate 9,610 of PVJA010028622.1, read as the reverse complement.
TACTGCTTTTCTCTAAATGTGGTATTACAACTATTGCCATACTTGGCAAAGTTGTCCTTTGGTAACATACATTGCTATGTCTTTGCTGAGAATATGATGAAAAGATATTTTAAAGCCAAAATTATGCAGATGAACAGGAAAGAAGATGCTGTCCATTTTGCTTGAGGACTCTCGAGTAGCCAGCGTCACAGGTGCCTTGCCTACCTCCTGGTTCCGTACCACCCTCCACTAGACTCACACTCAGTGTTGCCTCAGCATGTGCACACTTTTGTCTCATGTCTGAAACACAACTATATGAAACTCTGAACATATGTGTAATACACCCTTTCCCCTATGAGCCAATCTGAAAGGCAGGAAGCCAAATCTCTCTTTGTTTGGGTGTTGTCAGTCTTTCAGTGTTCACCAGGAAATTTACTATTATTGATACTCCAGGAGTGGCTCTTTTTAGGCCATAATTTCTGACTAGCAGATTAGTCAGATACACCATCCAAAGGCAGTGAACTCTGTTATGTCTGAGCTGATGTGATTTCCAACTGGAAAGTCATTCTATTTTATCAAGAAGCTGATAGCAGCATCTGGCTTTCTATCAGTATCACTGGGAGGAACAGATCTATCCTCAAACAATTGTAATTACTTGAAGGTCCTGGCAGTACAGATATATATTTACATTTTGGATATTTTTTCCCTATGATGGTTCTATGACAGTATGTGGTACTCAAGATACTAGCAAAATGATCAAAACTCCAGAGCTTCAAGAAGAGGAAGGGAGGAACTAATGGGGAGAGGCAGATCTGTATGCCCCTCCCAGACCCCTCCCATCTCTCCACTTAGAGCACGGTGTGCACATTCACACAGCTGCAACTGCACCTGCAGCATCTTCACCCTGCTTCCCAACAACCTGCTGGAGAGCTCAATGCACTGTATCCTGAAGTGCTTGGAAAATTCAGCTCTCATTTGGTTCCATTCTGTGTTTTTATATAGTAAACCACAGGTTCACAGGAAGGAAGTGTTATGGTTTATGCCTAGTTATCCCCCCCAAAGCCTCATGCAACCATGGTGTGGGGACTTCTAGAGTTTGGGACTTGACTGATGATCCACTGGGATTATGTATTTTACTACTGATGAGATTATGGGTCTGCGTACTGTTGGGAATTATAAGTGTGGCCTGAGGCAGAAAGCCTGATGTAATTTAAAGAGAGACAGAGAGACAGACTTGCGCTGTTGCTCTCTGCTCCTCTGGTTATTCTGTTGCCTCTGTTGCCATGGTTGCTGCTCCACAGCCGTGAACTACTGCTCTCTGCCATGTGCCACTCGGCCTTGGAGACAGCGGAAAATGGACTGAAACCAGTAACTGTGAGCTAAATAAACCTTCTTTCCTTCATTTTGTGTGTCGGGGATTTGTGCTAGCAACTAGTGAAAAGTAACTAAGACAGGAAGGACTTGTCTACAAGAAGAATCCATGATCGAAAGCCCTGTCATTCCCCATCGGTATTAAAGCTGCCAAGCTCTAACTGATGGCTTCCTGTGGCACAGGTCCCATGCTTCCACTTGGTGTCTGTCATCTTGATGTGGCACTGAACCCCAGGTCCTCGCAGATGGGTTCCAATCATAGGTGTAACACATGATTGAGTAGTTCCATCTGTACAGGCTGGCTCAAGACATTCATCTCCATGGATATAAGTGTGAAGAACACTGCCTTTAATATGTTTATTTTCTGCTATGGATCATTTTTAAACAGCCCCAAAGTTTAGCACTGCAGGGATACTAAATTCCACTGGGTTTATATCTCCTTTTTCACAACTTTTGCCCAGAGGATGCCTAGATTTTCCTAAAACAACACCTATCTTCAAAGTATAAATTTCAAAGTACATATGTAGAAGATCACAACATTAACACTATAGCAGCTAGTCTCTAAAAATGAAAATAAAAAAGATAGATCAGCATTATGTGTTAGTGCAGGTGTTATGAAGAAACTGATTTCTTAGAAGCAATGGATTACAAACTGGGTGTGGTGACACTCGCCTACAATCCCAGCACTTGGGAGGCTCAGTTAAGAGGATTGGTGTGAGTTTTAGACTAGCCTGAACTACAAAGGTGAGTTCAAGGCCAGCCTAAACTGCATAACAAGATCCCACCTCAAAAGACAAAAAGAAAAAAAAAAGAAAGAAGAAACAATGGATTATAGAATTTACCTAGATTATTAAATTATTAAAAAGATCATTTTTGTTATTTGTAAAAGTTTAAAAATTAATTATTAATTATAGATTTGCAAAAGTTGCACAAATAGTACTTAGTTTTTATCACTGTTTTTTGTTGGTTTGTTTTGTTTTGTTTTTGTAGCAGGGATTGAATGCAGGACTTTGTGGTTGCCGGGCAGGAGCTATGCTGCGGAGCTCTAGTCCTGGCTCCTCTGCTGGGATCATAGCCACCGTTAGTTAGTCTCCTTCAGGAGTGGTTTGTTCCGCAGTAGTAATACGTTACAGAAATAAGCAAATCAGCAAGGCAAAAATGTATGTTTGGTCTGTACACCTTTCTTGATTTTCACCAGGTTTTCAATACACTATTTTCTTTTTCTATTTATTTCAAACTCTTAAAAATATTTTGCATCTCCAGGCTTTTTGGCATATGCACTAAGATCCCAGTCACTGGGAGGCTACAGTAAGAGGATCCTTGTGAGTTTAGGACAGCTTGGACTGTATATCAACTTCAAGGCAACCCTTCCTGTAAAACTGAGACTCTGCCTCAAAACAAAGCAAAACAAAACAAATGAAGCAAGCAAATAAGTAAACAAAAACACAAAAATGTGTTGCCTATGAAAGTAGTTTTAGGGTAGGGTTGTGTATGGGATATAAAGTTAGGCTAAGTTTGAACCATACACTGCCAGGTTCTTATGTGGCACACAGAACATCTTTGAGAGCTTTAGTGTGCTGCAAGATGGTGATTTGTTATGTAAAGATATTTGAAGACATTAGCAGGCCTTAAGTGACAACTACGTGCCTGGGTATGGTAAAGGTTCTAGGCTAAAGTGACCTGTAATATGATGTCAGGTGTTTGCTCTCTATTGACTTAGAGGATATAATTTATACATGATTGGTGTAGATTCTGGGCATCATTTGCTTAAAAAAAATAGCTTGTGATTAGGAAGGAAAAATGCAATATATTCAGTATAACAAATAAAGCCATCTTTTTATCTAAAATATGTGCCCTTCATGTGGAACTCCAACTATGTAATCTTGTTATTAGACTTTTTTTGTGGGACCAGGGTTCAAACTCACAACCTTGCATGCATTTGCAAACAGGCACTTGTGCCATGGAGCTATCTCCCCAGCCCCTACAATGTTATTTTCATTCAACTTTTTGTTGGAAATCCTGCTGGGACCCAAATAAGACAGCATCAAGTAGAAATAACACCCTGACTGAATGCCCGACACATGCTATGGGAACTGTGAGCAGTTTGCACGTAGCAAAATGTGCACTTTCTTCATCTGCATCTGAATGCTGTAATCAAAGTAAAAGTTTTTGGAAAACTGGATAAATTGTTTTAAAAAGGGGCGATACTTACTTTGAAAGACTTCCTTTTTTTCCCCAAAATTTGTTGCCCATATCATCTTTCAATCAAGATGCTCTGTTAGGATTTTTAAATTATATACCATATTAAGGAAACAGAATCTGCCCAATTATGCCTGAAAAATGTCTGCAACATTCCAGAGACACAGAGATGATACCTACGGATTTATCTCATTAACATCATTCCTTCATGAAATGAAACAAAAAGGAAATAAAAACTGAAAGAACAGAATCTCTGTGTGCTTAGTGCTATGAGGCAGGCAGGGCGTGAAAACCTCTCTTTTTCTCTGAGCATTTCCTTTGTGGAGAAAACTCTCTTTATGTCATCTCAATAAAGACTAAATAACTCTCTCCCATAGAATTTGGACCTCTATTACTTTGTATCCTGGAGCATCCGTTTTCCAAGTCAATATTACAACATAAATATGGCAATTACTATATAAGGCATAGAAGAATAACACATAAATAGTTGCTTTCTTATTTTATCTTTGGACAAAAAGGACAGACAGAAGGGGCAGAGGAAAACACACACACACACATACACACACACACACATGCTCAAGAGCTGTAGACAACTTACAATCTTGCATGGGGACAATTAAAGTATAGTACTAAATAACTGAAACACAAAAGATATATTATTATTTCACATTAGAAGGATGCTTGCTTACTTTTTAGTTTTCTTTTTTTTTTAATTATACCATGTTAGAACAGAATATAAAATTCAGGAGAACATTAGTGAAGACTTGGGCTTATTAAACACATAAATGAAGAGCTCATTCTAAGAGCCACATAAAATGAAAATTACATTACAAAAATGAAATTCTGTGGTTTAATATCCTTTCTAATCTACTTAAATGAAATAAAGAAGAAGTTAGGAAAGAAGGAAAGGATGACTCAAAAAAGGGAAAAAAAAACATACTTCTTTTTATATTTTTCTTCTCAACATAGGCCTCCTTGACAGACTGATCAGCCTTGCAAATCCATCAACACATCCAAAGCCCACGTGATAGTGATGGAGAGAAAGCAGAAGGTCCAACTGTTGGCTTGCTTCGAGCTTTCCTAGGTACCTGAGCAGAAACCTGCTCCTGGCAGCACACACTAAACATCTTCATCTACTCTAGTGTATGTCTTTGTCAGACCACCTCCTGTCTTTGATGACTTTGTAATTCCCAAAATGCTAGGAGAATTACACCAGTAACCATGGGGTCGCCAGTCATTACATCCAGATAATGCAACAGATATTATCACAATTCATCATTTGGGAAATGATTTGAGATATACATATCCGAAAACCATAGCACACTTTTAAAAATGTATTACTTATTTAACATCCATAGGACCTGTCAGGTGTGCATAACTGCAATTAGTGCCGGGGACTAAAAAGATTCATTTACCTAACCAATGTTTACTGAGAGTCTCCTTGATTTTTTTTTTTTTTTTTTTTTTTTGGTTGTTGTTGTTGTTAATGAAAATGCCACAATGGGAATCCCTACTGGAGAACATGCATGAGTCAAAACCCTTGTTATTAAGAACCGATCATTCCGGTGGAGCAATATGTGTGGAGATGCAAACTTTCAGATTAACAATTAAAAATGTAGTTAAATGAGTCTATGAGGGTCTATGCCATGGCTTTGGGAGAAAAAAAAATCACAGTTTTGAAGCACAAGGACTTTATCACAGGAAAGTCTGAATGACAAAACCACTTCTGGCAACCAAACAAGGGCAAAGTTCACTGAGCTCTCTGTGCCTCTGTTTCTTCATGTGCTAAATGCAGCAGTACCCTCTTTGTGTCATTATACCAGCTAATATTTATAAAGTCTTTCACATAGTGCCTGAACCATAGGGAATATCGTGCATTTGTTCCATTACATCTCACACTAAGGTGATTTGTGAGGATGCCATATGGAATGGTAGGTATGAAGGTGCAGGGGACATTAGACATAAAGGAAGAAACTCATCAAGCATCTAATTTTAGCTGATATTGGGATTTCAGTCATCATCGGAAACGCTTTTGCATAGGGCTTCTGGCATCCATCTCCCTATTTTTAAGTCCAGATCTGCTTATTCGCTGTTTTGCGGTGGGAAAACACTCTGAGAGCTTTGAAAGTCAATCATCGAGCAATAAAAAGTCCTAAAAAGTGAACTCTCTGAACTATATGGCCACGGTCTAACTTTTTTTTTCATTTCTTAAGACAACTCGTATGCTACTATCTGGTATGTCACAGGAAATCTGTGCTCTGACAAACATTTCAAGAATTCTCTAGAACTCCAGCAAAATAAATTTTTAGGATCCCGGACTGCTGACCAGGATTCTTTCTTATGGTTCTTGTAGAACTGATGGAAGCTTCCTTCTTGTGGTTCAGGTTGAAGATGAAGTAAGAATCGTGAGAATTCTGAAAGGTCACAGTGGTGCTTGAAGATGGGAAGAGAGAAAAAAATGTGCCAAGAGTAAACCTTTGGTTCCAGGAAAATGGAAGCCATGGAGGAGGTTGACAGAATCATGCAAGGAAGAGGTGGAAGAGGAGAGAAGACTGAGGAAGCAGCAGAAGAAGCGGAAGAAGTTCTCACTTCTGAGTATTTGAGCTACATGGACCTAAAAGTATAACTCAGAGATCACTGGAACTCACAAGGGAAAACAATCATTTCTAGCTGGGCATGGTGGCACAGGCCTGTAATCCCAGCACTTGGGAGGCTGAACCAGGAGGATCAATGTGAGTTCAAGATAAGCCTGGGCTACAAAAGTGAGCTCAAGGCCAGCCTGCGCTGCATAGCAAGACCCTATCTCAAAAAAGACAAAAAACAAAATGAAACAATAACAACAAAAAAAGAAACAATCATTTCTAGCTCCTTAACTTACAGCAGTGTTTCTTGGAGTAAGTTGCCTATCCTTAAACCAGTGCCTAGAAAATACATACTGGATAAATATGTATTTGCTTCATGGTCTTGATTCATTAATTATAACATATGAATATGACTATCTACTTCACAGAACTACTTGTATAGTCAAATTCAATAACATGGTGGACAACCTGCACCAGAGATTTCATAGAGTCAGAAGTCAGTGCTCATTTTCCTAGGACCTGGGTACTCACTTGTGAATCATGAAAGCAACCCTAACATAAAAACCCAGAGAAAACTGTTCCTGATAGCGCCATAAAGGATGAGAACAAGAAAAATAAATTTAACCACTGACTTCTGACTGTGTGCCTGTCAAAACCCCATTCTGACTAATGTAGGCCATTAAATTATCTGAAAAATTACTGTAGCTGGAAATGTGCAGAGCGCTAACAAAGGAAGTAAGACTTGCGTTGGGAGATCATTAAAGAGCCTTTTATTTTTATTTTCACACATCCAAGCTACTGAATGGAAAAGAGATGAAAACATGGACTTCAAAAGGAGCTGGAGCTAAAACAGCTGGTAAGAGGACCACCCGAGAGGCCGTTGGTGGAGCGGGAGATCGGCAGGGGGCTCTGAGCAGTAGCTGTGTGAACAAGTCCTGGAAAGGAGGCCAGGAGACAGAAGCACCAACAGGTAAGTGCGCGTCACTGCACAGTGCCAGCCCTTACAGAACCAGAGGCAAGAGGGAGCAGCAATCTGACAGGGTCTCGAACAGGCAGCGTAGAAACAGGAAAGACCTACCAGAGAAGTGGGAATGAAAAATAAAATGGCAGTTTCCACGCAGAGGTCGAATACGTCACCAAAAACTAAATAAATAAATAAGTTACTAATGGAGGGCTAAAGGAGAGTTAGCACAAAAGGTAGAAATGTGACTGTAGAACAAGACTGTAGAACCAAGCTAAGGTTACACCTTGGTGGAAGGACATCCGCCTTGCCTTCTGGACCACCTGAGTCCCAGCCCAGTAGGGCAGCAGCTAACTACCTACCTACCTACCTAATCATCCAAACTAATACAAATAATTTACACTGATGAAAATAAAGTTCAAAATGTACGTGCTGAAATTCTTAAGCATCCTTGGACACTTAGTGTGGAAGTCTAGGTCTCTTTTCTGACAGGAACACTGTATTTAATATTAGCAGACACTTTTTAGGCTAAAATTGAATGGCCTTGGCTGTTCTCTGTTAAGCAAAACAAGAGGACTGAGATAGAGAATTGCATCTAGACAAAATCAGCATGAGTTGGCAAACCAAATGCGTACCCTACTCAAGACCATTTCCTAAAACCGAATAAGATTTTCTGTAACTAGAATAATGCATAAAATAGAGATTTACAAACAGAACTAGAATGTATCAATATCTTTGCATCTTCAAGCTTGATCATTAAAGTCTACATGGAAATGCCATTTGAATCTAAATGTAAATCCCTTTCTATGAAGTACAATATTTCAAGGAAAAGAAAAAAAGAATTTGAAAGCAGATAGTTCCGAGTTCAGGACTAGCTAGATAGCTCAGAGGATTAAAGTACCTGCTTAGGCAGACACAGGGGCCAGAAGTTCAATCCCTGGCGTGCTATGCCAGTTACACCACCAGGGCACACTGAGACAGCAAATGAGGCTGAGGCTGAGTGTGGTGGTGTGCACACTCAGCCTCTTGGGAGGCTGAAAACAGGAGGATCACTATGAGTCCAATCTAAGTAGTGAGACCCTGTAAACCCTGTACTAAATGTATAAAACAAGAAAGTTCTCAGTTCAAATGTTAGCTTTCCCAATTCATAGAGTATGCAGGGTCAGAAAAGTAACTGAGATCTGACTGTCTTTCCTAAATAATACAACTTCTGAAGAGTTTGAACTCCTGGGCTTGTCTGCACTAAGATCCTGTGTTTGAGAACGCCCAGCATGTAGCAGCTGCTAACTTCAGCATGGCCATCACCCAGATATGTAAGATGTAGCCCAAGACATACAGAAGTTATAAATCAAGTTGACTTACTCCTAGCAATAAAAATAAAACCCCCAATCCTGCTCTGCTACAGTGAATGATATCCTTGCAATATTGATCCCTAGGGGGCCTATGTCTGTAAGGTACCTAGCCTGCTCTTGCTAACACCTCTCACAGCCGGAAGCCCTCTTCTGTTGCTGGCATCAGAGCCTGAGCACATTTCTCTGATTATCTGCAGAAGGGAAAAGTAGGGTTCTTTGAGGAGGGATTGACTTCGGGAAAGTCAGCCTCCAACTCTGGCAATAAGATGTAGCTGAAGTGTGACCACAAAGCAGTGAGACTAATTTTCTCCTGTGACTCATAATCTTGTTCAAAAGATACTATTTTTTTGTTTGTTTGTTTAAGTTCTAGGCACTATCAAAATAAAAGCACCAGCACATGAAGAAAGCCATACAGAGACACGTATTACAACACTTAATATAGACAGAAAAACAAGGGTGTGTACGTGTTCTTAAAGAAAAACGTATTTAATGACTCTGGGCACGGTAAAGTCATCTTTCCTCAGGACTATTGTAATAGGGGCAGGTACCATGGCAATGGGATTTTTCAATTATACTTAGCTCCTAATTCAGCATGAACAAGTGGGAATTTATAGCCAGGGGATAGGGGTTAGGGGTGAGTATATGAATTATTATTAAAACATCACACCAGTGATAAGGAGTATTCTGACCAAACAAGATTCCTGCTAAGGCCAGTACAAGATGAGAAGGCACTCTACTGTAGATGGAACCTCATCAGACATAGGGGGGAACAGATACTGAGTGTGGTCTATTGATGAAAGCAGGCTTTATAAGGAAATGCAAGAGCCGACCAAATAGCTCAGTGGATTAAAGTACCTGAAAGCAGGCACATGGGGTGGGGGTTTGATCCCCAGGCCTGCTACACCAGTCCTGCCCCTGGAGTACACTGAGGCAATTGACACTGGGCATGATGGCAAGCACCTGTAATCCCAGCTCCTGGGAGGCTCTAAACAGGCAGATCACTACGAGTCCTATCTAGTAGTGAGGCCCTGAACACCCTGTAGGCCCTTCCCTAAAATACACACACACGAAAAGCATAGTTTTGTGGGCTGAGGAGATAATTCAGTAGAATAAGCTCTTGCCTGGCAAGCACAAAGACCAGAGTTCAATGCCTGGTCATACACACA